>BCLG01002191.1:40922-64420 GCA_001602295.1 Zoysia matrella
GTTGCCGCTGAAGGACTTTCTGGCTACGTGGCTTCGTCGCCGCTGGCGGGGGCGGCGCGGCGCGAGGCTCGTCAGGCGTCAACGAGTCGTCGCCGTCGCCGTCGCCGTTGCCGTTGTTATCCTCTCCATAAATAACGCCCGTGACTGTGGTAGCGGTCCCCGGACCGGACCGCGGCCGCGTGGGTTTTGCGCTGTCATATGTATGAGCCCACCATGCATATTATGGGCTGGATATAAGACCGTGCATATTATCGGCCGAAGATTTAGATCCAAGCTATGAGCCCAACAGGCCCAGTTCTACGGTGCCCGGTGCGGCTTGAGAGGAGGATCTGTCCGTGTGCGCGTCTGAGAAGTCCGCGTTACTTCTGGGGCCGTACAGATCGACGACGACGCCGATCTCCTTCCTCCCCGTCGGCTCCTCTCACCATCTCGCTTCGCGTGCTCGTCCCTGCGCTGCGCCTCTGGTAAGAGAAAGGTCTTCCCTTGACGGGTTGTCTTGTAGTGCAGCTGTTCAAGATACGAACAGCGATTCGGGGGTCGCGGCTTTGATTGAGTCGTCGGATCGTGGGCTAGGCTACGCTAGGTTGTAGCGAGCAATCCTTCTGATATTTTGGAATCAGAAGCCGATTTGCTATGCTAGGCTTGGGGTTTCTTAGATTGGCCCATTGCCGCGGTGATTTTTGGTTGTCCGCTGCCTCTTTTGGGATTCGTATAGATTAATTCTGTGGGGACTTGCGTAAGGGAGGGATAGATCTTCTGCTGCGAATGCATGCCGTAGTCTGATTATAAATGTTAAAAGCAGATTTGTGATGGATTGCTGCTAGGTGGATGCTAAATCAAGCCTTCTAAGCTAGTAACTTGCAAATAAAAATCGCATCTTGTTGAGTTTGTGGCTGAATCCATGTACATATTTTAGACATCCGTAGTGCTACCATTTGAATATTTTTTTGCTTCAATCCCTCTGCTTCTGCAGTTTGCCTGCTCGCAACGCCCTTATGTCAGTGGCTGCAGTCAGTTTAATCTCTTTAGTGTCTTACGAATTTGGACTATTCCAGAGCTTGCCTAAAAAGGATTGATTATGCCATTACAATTTCTAAAGAAAAAGAAAAAATAGTGATTTTTGATAGAGCTGCTGAATATCTTATTGAACCAAATGTGATTCAACTGATGTACAACTATCACCTTTCTAATTCTCATCCAAAGTATTCTACAGTCATTATTCAATATTCACACACTACGTGCTATATTGATGTCTTTTGCCTGACGATGGGATGATCAGAATCGTATAGCCTTGCTATAGAGTTATAATCACACAAGCTTACCCATTATTCTGAGCTTTTTTATCTAGTTTCTGTCTAAAGTTTGTCAGACATGTATTTTCAGTCTTCTAGTGTCTTGTTACCAATTTGATGAATTATCCAGCCTTTTCCTGAAAACAAAATCCCATTTAGATATATTATAATTGCAACTGCAATATAGCATACTATCAACTCCATGTGATGTATGACTTGGCCTTATTTTTCAGTGAGGTTATTTGATTGGAGCAATGCCACCGCATAAGATTGAGACTGGTCATCAAGATGTAGTGCATGATATCGCCATGGATTACTATGGAAAGCGTCTTGCTACAGCTTCATCTGACAACTCGATAAAGATCATTGGCGTAAGTGGCAACTCGCACCAGCATCTTGCAACTTTGAGTGGACACCAAGGCCCAGTTTGGCAAGTTGCATGGGCTCATCCTAAGTTTGGTTCCATGATTGCATCCTGCAGTTATGATGGTCGGGTTATTATATGGAAAGAAGGGAGCAAGCCTGAAGAATGGGCACAAGCACACACTTTCACTGAGCACAAGTCATCTGTGAATTCCATTGCATGGGCGCCACATGAGCTTGGTCTATGCTTGGCTTGTGGTTCATCTGATGGGAACATCTCAGTCTTCAGTGCTCGTTCTGATGGGGGTTGGGACACAACACGCATTGATCAGGCGCACCCAGTGGGTGTGACCTCTGTATCTTGGTCTCCGGCAATGGCACCAGGTGCCCTAATCAGTTCAGGGTCTTCTGGCCAGTTTGAATATGTTCAGAAACTTGCTTCAGGTGGCTGTGACAATACAGTAAAGGTGTGGAAGCTCAATAATGGAAGTTGGAGGATGGATTGTTTTCCTGCCCTACAGATGCACAAGGACTGGGTGAGAGATGTTGCATGGGCACCAAACCTGGGTCTCCCAAAGTCCACTATTGCTAGTGCCTCTCAGGATGGAACCGTTGTTATCTGGACAGCAGCAAAAGAAGGTGAACAGTGGGAAGGCCGAGTGCTATATGATTTCAAAACCCCTGTATGGAGGCTGTCATGGTCTCTAATTGGAAATATACTGGCAGTTTCTGATGGCAACAACAATGTGACCCTATGGAAAGAAGCCGTGGACGGTGAATGGCAGCAAGTGACTACTGTTGAGCCATAGATAATTCTTCCTCGCATATGCAGGTTCTGTCAGGCAACTCTCTGCCTTGCTCAGGTCTGATGTTTTTAAGTTCAAAGAAGTTAGCAAGGCACAGACATGTCTGCTGGGCAAGAAATATTAGCACTGTAATTCCTACTATGCTCATTGGTGATGTCCAGTATTGTGAAGCTAGCCTTGCTAGTAATTAAGTTGTTATATGGATCATTATGTGTCTTTCTTTAAGTGTCTCGTAATTTGTTCGTCCTGTGAACTAGTTTAGTGTACAAGAAGATACCAGTTATGCCTATTCGGACAAAATTTAGTCCACTAAATCAGCTCTCGTAGTGCCACATTCCATATCTGTCGTGTGCCGCCCCTTTTTTTGACCCTCCAGGCATTCGCTTTCTATCCGTGTAGTGTAGTCATTTTCGACATCGTTTCAGAGAGCTTATGCTTTTGTGGAGTGGAAGTTTTTTAGTTATAAACTTTAATGCATAAACATTATTTAACGGAAAGATTTTTAAAGCCTCCTTTGGATTGGAGGATTTTTCCTAATTTATTGTGTTTTTTCTTGTGAATTTGAACTAAGTCTTGTATAATTCCTGTAAAAATCATACCGAAGGAGTCTTAAATGCTTCTAAACTGCAAGTATACTGTATACCCCCTTTGGGCCTTCCAAGTGATGATTGTGGTGCAAGTTCTCAGAGCCAGTTAGCAGCTTCTGCTAATCTGGTTGCTGGTCTGGGAAACTGGGTAGTACTTCTTTTCGTTTCAAAATATAATATATAATAATTTATCATATAAAATTATATTTTTTAAATTTATTATTAAATAAATTTTTATAAAAATTATATTTTTATATTAAAAATATGTAATTTTTTAGATATTATTGATAGAAGTTAAATTTTTTTTGACTTTATTCAAATCTAAAGGTGGATTATATTTTAGAACGAGCATCAATGTATAGAGTTACTAGTTTATTTTAGTACACAGTTCGTAGCATGTTATGGGCGGAGCTCACTGCTGTCTGTGGGACTGGGAAAGCGTTATGCTCGATACTCTTCATTTTATACACAGATCCTGGCCTGGAGGCAGTCAGGGTTGCTCGGTTTTCTCGGTTTTTGAGTTTATCGCTGCGGTTCAGTTTCACCGAACGATCGGTTTTTGTTTTAAAAATTTTAAAAATTTCAAAATACCGAAAACCGTTTCAGCTTACCATTAAAATCGGTGGGTTTCAAATTTTGAATTTGAAACCGTAAAAACCGATCGGCTAACCAGCGAAACCGAACGGTTTACTGTAGCAATTCGTTTAAATTTTGAATTTTTGATTTGAAACGGTTTTCGATCGGTTTTTATAATTTTCACGATTTTCGTCAAACCGATCCGATCGATTTTAAAGCTTCAAACGAAATCATAAACCCTGTGGCAGCAGCCAACAGATCGAGTTCATCTTCGAGAACTAGGACCAATGTATGAAAAAAAAGTCAGGAGCTTTGAAAGTTTATAAAAACTAAAGGCAGGTTATTTCTTTCCACTAACAAAGCAGATATTCTTTGTCTCTGTACCTGAAAGAGCGAATCTCCCTGTTGGCAGTCAACTCAAAAAAGGCAAAGGAATTCCATTTTCTGAGCTCGTCATAATGCTTTCTCACATGGCAAGGTAAGGGGCCCCGGAAAAAGATTGTCGCGTCAATGCTTGTTAGGGCTGCCATTTCCGGATGGTTATCCTTCTAGCACACAGAGTGCGGCTCTTTATTGTTCGTTGTTTACACCCACACCATAGTCCATAGACCAGGACGAACGCCTGACCAATGCGAGCCCATCGTGACTTATCGCTACGCGAACGTCGCCGTCAAGCGTCTAATCCGGTGCTGTCGCTAAGTTCGGTCCAAGGCGCACGAAACAGAGAGCTCCAACACAAACCAGTTTCAGTCCTGTCCAGAAGCTAGTAGCTGTAGTAGTAGTAACCATGGAAGAGGAGGATCGGAGGAAGCAATCGATTCCATGGCCAGAAACATCGGCAGGAACAGCACCGGCGGCGCTTCGGAAAAGGTCCGTTCCTTCGGTTTGGATGCTCACCCATGCGGGCATGCCATGCCATGCATGGCCACGGGTACCAATCAATCGATGAATGAATTGGTACCGGAACAATTGAGTGAATCCCCTGTTTTGGATCTGATCATTTACTAGGACAGTAGTATTAGCCATGTGGAAGTGGCCCATCCATCCTCGGTCCTTCATGTTCCTTCCATGGCGATATGGTATCCATGGCGCCAGTAAAAACTAGCAGGGGCCTGCCTACCTCAGACAGACCTCATACACACGCATATACGCGGCCTTGCCCTCCCAGCTCACCTCGCCTGTGTTCGCGCAGGGGGAAGGAGTCGATAATGAAGCGGCGACCGGTCGTGTTCTGGACGGCCGTCGTGGCTGTGGTCGCGCTCCTGGTGGCCGGCATGGCGACCGTGGCGGTGACAGTCTCGCGGCGCAAGCACCAGCACGCGGCGTCGGCGGCGGCGCTGTCTTGCGACGTGTTCGCGTCGGGGCGGTGGGTGGTGGACGAGTCGTACCCGCTCTACGACGCGGCGCGGTGCCCCTTCATCCGCGACGAGTTCCATTGCGGCAAGTTCGGGCGGCCCGACAAGGAGTACCTCAAGTACAGGTGGCAGCCCGACCCGCCGTGCGCCGTGCCGAGGTTAGCGAGTTCGTCTTTTCTCGTGTCGCCGTGTCGGTTCCCTTCCCTCGCCGGCGAGCATTGACCAACGGTGGCGGCGGTGCCGTCCGGTAACAGTCAAAAATTGATTCTTTCCAGTCGTCGTCGTCGTCTTCGCCGACAGCAACGTGCGATTAGGACTGACGTTACGTTCTCCGATAGACGGCGACAGTTTTTTTTTTATTTTTTATTTTTTGTATCCATTCATCCTGGGCAGGTTCGACGGTGTGGCGCTGCTGCGGATGTGGAGCGGAAAGAAGGTGATGTTCGTGGGCGATTCGCTGGCGCTGAACCAGTACGAGTCGCTGCTCTGCATGCTGCACGCGGCCGCGCCCGACGCGCGCAGCACCATGTTGCCGGCGTCGGGGAGGATCAACCCCTCACTCACCGTCCGGTTCGAGGTGTAGCCCATGCTCCTGCCGATGCCCTCTCGCCATTCTCTTTCACTCGTTGCCGCTATCTCGCACGTCGCTCGAACCTGACACCAACCAAAACGGTGGTCGGGGTGCAGGACTACAACGTGACACTGGCGTACTACGTGACGCACTTCCTGGTGGACATGGTGACGGACAAGTCCGGGCGCGTGCTCAAGCTCGACGCGATCGACCAGGCGCGCAACTGGCTCGGCGCCGACGTGCTCGTCTTCGACTCGTGGCACTGGTGGCCGCTCACCGGCAAGACGCAGCCGTCAGTGTCTCTTCGCCCTGCTTCGTATCGGCTCCTCTGTTTCCTTTGTTTTGGTGTCGGAGCCTGAACTCGCTCTGTTGGTGGTCGCCGCAGCTGGGACTACATCCAGGTCGGCGACGCGGTGGTGAAGGACATGGACCGGACGCAGGCGTTCGCCATGGCGCTGCGCACCTGGGCGAGATGGGTCGATGCCAACCTCGTCCAGACCAACACGAAAGTCTTCTTCCAGGGAATCTCCCCGTCGCACAACGAGTATGAAAGATGACTCTTCTTGATTCCATTTGATTGCGGATAGAGGATAAAAATGGTGCCTGCCTGATTACCCTGTGGCCGGTGCAGCGGGCGGAACTGGGGCGCGTCGGCGAAGACGACGTGCATGGGGCAGACGCAGCCGCTCAACGGCACGGCGGGGTACCCCGGCGGCCCGATCCCGCAGCAGTCCACCCTGCGGAGCGTGCTCGCCGGCATGGCCAAGCCGGTGTACCTGCTCGACTTCACCTACCTCTCGCAGCTGCGCAAGGACGCGCACCCCACCAGGTACAACGGCGGCGTCTTAGGCGTGGACTGCACGCACTGGTGCATCGCCGGCCTACCGGACACCTGGAACGTACTCTTCTACGCCGCACTCACCGGACAGCAATGAGCAGAACAGTAGGCTACACTGTAGTCCATTCATAAATAAGCAAAAGGAAACGATGGAAGATTGTTTTATATACAGGGGATTATTAAAAGGATTTTTCAACTTTACCAAAAAAAAGGATCGAAGAATGCTTACAGAAAAAAAAAAGGTTCATGTATGGTTCCGAAATGAAGATGTCTTATATTGTAATTTGGCGATTGGTTGGGGGGGGGGGGGGGGGGGGCTAAGCAAGTGATTGTGATTCATTTACACAATGAGAAACTTCATTCATTTTATATTTTGTGGGATGAAAACAAAATGCATAATAGCAAGATTACACTTTATTTCCATTTTAAAAATAAAAAACTATTTTTAAATTTCTTGAAAGTATATTATTTCATATTGTTTGGGGCACATTTTGAAGTGAAGCTGACCCCAAGAACACTACACCGTTTGGGACCGTGTGTTGTAGCCCACAGTCTACAAAATTGGGCCATTGCCATGATTGACTGGACCACAAAGCCCAAAACTCGCCTAACTTGCAGACTAACAGGCCGAAAGTATCGGCCAGGTAACAACCTTGGGCCGTGTACGCTCTTCGTGTGCGTCATTTGATCCGTATTTAAACGTCTTCAACCTCCAAACTTGTTTGCAGCATGCAATGATACAAAGTGGCTTCGAGTTCGATAAGCTACTGAGACGTGCAAATAGCACCATGTGAAGGCAGCCCGAGGATAAAAAAGGCACATTTTATTATTTCTAACCCAAGTCGAAATTAAAGGCCACGGTTGAACGCAGGAGAAACAAGCAGGGAAGAACGGAGTCAACGTGCAATGGTGCATGAACGTGTGGACGTGATCTGTTTCCCAAACAAATTTGAGATCATCAAGAAGCAACGGAATGGTCAATACGTGAGGCTCAGTATCGGTGGCTGGGCGAACGGGCCGCGCAGCCATGCCTCGGCGATGACCCTGTACGCCGCCTCCGTGAGGTGGATGCCGTCCCAGTTCACGGCCCTGGACGGGTCCGCGCACGCCGTCGCTCCTGGGAGACCGCAGGGCGCCCTGACGTCGTAGTTGTACTTGCCGCCGCCTGCCCCGCAGCACGCCACCAGCGTCGAGTCGCCGTCGAACCCTGCACCACCATATCCATTCTTTAGCGATCAGATCGACGTGCTGCGCCTGCGATGGATGGAAAGGAGACCTGATCGACGGTGATCTCACCGTAATAGTTGGGCATCTGCAGGAACGAGAGGACGGGCCAGTAGTAGTCGGCGTAGGCGATCTTGGTGTGTGGGTACTTGATCTGGAGCGCGAGGACCTGTCTCCGAAGAAGGTCGTTGTGGTAGAGCGCCAAGTCGTTCAGCTTCTTGAGGCTTGAGCTGCTCGAACCACTCCAGCCGGACACTGAGGGAGCTGTTGAACGGAGGAACGGAGGTGATGTTGTTCTGCACGAAGTAGGCCAGGTCCAGGGCCGTCCTCCCGGAGACCGCGAAGTTCACGCCCTTGCTGAAGTCTTGGCCCGCGGTCAACTTGACGGCGGCAGGAAGGGCAAACCCCGAGCGTGCGCTGCATCAACAGAACAGGTAATTCCTTGTCGTCATCAACGAATGCACAGACATATACTTTAGATGCTAGTAAGATTGAATCGTGGATCTAGCCACAGATCTACGTCGACAGACCGATGAAGTCTAGGGTAAGGCGGCCATTGCTCGGCCGGCCAGTAGGGTGGGCGAAGAACGTCTCGCCGTAGGGGAGGTTGTTCAAGGGAATGACGGGGACGATCGGCGCCGCCAGCCTGACGAAGTTGCCGGTGTCGGCTAACGAGTTGCCGAAGCTGAATATGGCGGTGAAAGGCTTCTGATTGCCGACGCCGGCGTAGCCTCCATGGGAGCAGGGGATGACGAGGAGGAGGACGGCAATGGGAATCTTCATGGAAACCATGGCTGCGAGCTTGAGCGCGCTGCAAGCTTGAGACCTCGATCGACGCTATTACCTAGTACTCCTATATGATACCTTGTACTATACAGGTAGCATCGACCAGTAGTTTAAGGAAGAAATGGGAAAAATTGGCGCCGACACATGCGCCGGGCGTTGACCGGCGTGTAGTAACTATTTTTCTGACAGAGATTGTCGCCACCTGATGCAGCTTGCGCTTTCAGCATGGCAGGCGTAATCCCTTGTCAACTCCAGCCTGTTCATGAGATGCCAAAGTGATACTCCATCCGGTTTTAAAATATTAACAATATTGATTTTTAATATCAATTTTGACCATTCGTTTTATTCAAAAAATTTGTTCAAATTTGTAAAATTTTGTTATTATTTAATTTATCATTTATACATTTGAACAAATTTTTGTATAAAATAAATAGTCAAAATTGATATCAGCAATCAAAGGTGTTAATATTTTAAAATTGAATGGAATAGTATTTGCGATATGTTCTGATGGATCCTTTTCGACAAAAGGAACCTGCTGTTGTGGATGGTAACCGTCGAACTAATGGGTGGTTTGCACAGCGTGTAAACAACTGCTACTAACTCTTTCCTTCCAATGAAAAGATTTGCCAAGTGTAGAGAAGCAGGTAGAGTCAGCCAGAGTTATAGTAATCGCGTAGATCCGTGGAATCAGGCAATGTACATTCTCAATGTATTTCCATGGTGGGAGTTCATCCGGATGGAAGGTAGTTTATATATCTAAGTGGCGTTGGCCTTATGCAGATACAGACAAACACAAAAGCTAAGATCCATCCCAACCTTGTTCTAAGGGGAAGCTAGAAACATGAACTGCTCCTCTGATTTTCCAAGTCTAGCTATGACTAACTCTATTCCAAAATATAACCATTTCTAGGTTTAGATAAAGTCAAAATCTTTTAAATTCTACCAATAATATTTAAAAAATTACATAATTTTAATATAAAAATATAATATTTTTTTGTGAAAGTTTATTTAATGATTTCAAAAAATATATTTTTGTATAATAAAAAATTGTTAATTATACTTCATCCGTTTCAAAATATAAGCATTTCTAGGTTTAAGTCAAAGTCAAACTTTTATCACTTTGACCATTACTAATATATAATTAATAATATTTATTATATAAAAATTATATTTTTTGAATTCATCATCAAATAAATTTTCATAAAAATTATGTTTTTATATTAAAAATTAAGTAATTTTCGAGATATTATTGGTAGACGTTAAAAGATGTTTGACTTTATTTAAACATAGAAATGTTTATATTTTAGAACGGAAGTAGTATATTATTAATGGTCAAAGTAATAAAAGTTTGACTTTGAGTAAACTAGAACTACTTATATTTTAGAATGGAGAGAGTATAAAATTTTGATGTCAAGTGCATTTTATTCAAGTGAAATTAACTGAAAACATGAACCAGAAGTTTGGTCCTGATCATGCAGAGAAGAATATTGGGCCGCTGAACACGGTACTGGGCTACGTCATTTGGACAAGTCGTAAACAACGTCAACAATTTTCTCCAGACTTATTAGTATTTGCAGGACGAACAAGGCCTTGATAAGATATGGACGTCTGAACTTGTGATGCCAACGTCATGCAGTATGTCAGGAACCTTTCTAGTAGGAGCAAATTGCAAATATTGTTTGCCGCGTTGACACGGCGGCGCATGGAGGAATGTCGTTCACTTTCAGCTAAAAATGCTACACATTCCTAACCACATAAGAATGCCGGCAAGCAGCTGCTAAGATATCATAAAGTCCATGTCATGAAACGACACTATTGTTATTTTTGCATCGCGATGGTTGTTGAAACGGAATGGTCGAGGGAGCAGAATCGATTCTAAACCAGTTAAAACCAAAACCAAAACACACTGCACTCAGAGAGATATGAATGATCAATGCGCGAGGGTGAGTAGGGGCGGGTGCGCGTACGGGCCGCGCAGCCACCCGTCGGCGATGACCCTGTACGCCGCCTCCGTGAGGTGGACGCCGTCCCAGTTCACGGCCCTGGACGGGTCCGCGCACGACGTCGCGCCGGGGAGACCGCAGGCCGCCGTGACGTTGTAGTTGTACTTGCCGCCGCCGCCGCAGCACGCCACGAGCGGCGCCCTGCCGTCGAACCCTGCGTCCACGCAAGCATGAAACTCTTGGTCAGTTCGACTAGCGTTGTTGAGAGGGACTCACAGACTCACAGTGATGCGTGTGACCGGTCCTCACCGAAATGTGCCGGCTTCTGCAGGAACGAGCGGATGGGGCGGTAGTAGTCTGCGGTGACGATCGTGGTCTCCGGGTGCTTGATCCGGAGCGCGCGGACCTCGCGCTCGAGAAGGCTGTTGTGGTAGCGCGCCACCCGGTCGTTGAACTTCCGGAGGCAGCCGAACTCGTCGTAGTCCGAGCCGTTGGCGCTCGCGTACAGCGTCAGCGTGATCGGGAGGCAGCCCGCCGGCAGGTTCCCGGGCACGACGACGTGCCTCGCGCCGTGAAGGATCAGCCTCTCGACGCCGGCGCCGACGGCCTGGACGACGGCGGGGACGTAGCGTCTCGTCTCCGCCACGGTCTTGTTCGCGGCCAGCAGGAACACGTAGTCGTTCCCGCCGAACGCGCCCAGGACGAACAGGGACCTGCCCAGGTACTCTTCGCAGGAGCCTCGCGTGGTGGTCGTGGCGTTGCAGAGCGTGGGCTTGAGCTCCTCGAACCAGCCGAGCTGGACGAAGAGCGAGCTGTTGAACGGCGGGACGGTGGTGATGTTCTGCTGTTGGAAGTAGGACAGGCTCAGAGCCGTCGCCCCGACCACGGCGAAGTTGGCCCCATTGCTGAAGTTCCTGGTCTTGTCCAGAAACGGCGGCACGAATGGCAAGCCCAGAGCGTCAGCTGCACATCGTCCATTCCACGTCAGAACATAGGAAAATCGAACTGACTGATCATGGTGCGCGAGTGCTCGCGTACCGATGAAGTCGACGACGATGCGGCCGTCGCTTGCGCGGCCGTTGGGGCGGCGGAAGAACGTCTCGCCGTAGGGCAGGTGGTCGAACGGGATGTAGGGGACAACCGGCTTCGCCAGCCTGACGAAGTTGCCGGTGTCGGCGTACGAGTTGCCGAAGCTGAATAAGGCGGTGAACTTCTCGTGCGCCGCGAGTGCTTCGCCGCCGTGGAGGGAGAGGCACGCGATGGCGAGGAGGAGGAGCGTCACCGCGGCGGCAGGCGCGGGAACGATCCCCATGGCTAGGTAGCTAGCTAGCTAGCTGCACGCGTCAACACCGATCGAGTGGTCTCGCACGTTAGCTAGCCGCTTGACGTTTCAATGGCGGCTTTGATCGAGTGTTGTCATGACCGACATTCGTTCGGGCGTTGATATAGGGAATTCGCGTTGACATTTTCCTTTTCAGGAACACGCGGTGCACGTATATTTCGCAATGTGTACTTTACATGATTGTGGTGACTAGACGGACGACTGGTACACTTGATTTTACAAGTAGCAACATGTGGTCGTGTTGAACAAGCAGCAGCCAACAACGACGAGCGAGTTGACTTGGATAACCAAATTGTCCGCTGCCTTGGGCGTCTGCTGCCTTGGGCGATGTCCCTGTAAGCGGAGCCCCGAGATGGAGGGAAATGGTCCGTCCCAGTTGACCGCCGTGGATGGAGACGCGCCACGCGCATGTGGTGGCGCCCGGTATCTTTGTGACTGTAACCTACTAGTTGTATGTGCCACTGCCTCCGCAACTGCCCCACATAACAGACGATCCATGCATATAGGATTTTATCGGTGTACACTCGACGAAACGATGACTAATAGTACAACTCAAACACGATAAAATATACTACAAACTGTTACTTAAATTTATAAGACCAAGATTTTTGAAAGCGCGGAAGCGATAACCTGATTTAAACTAGAGTCCTCTGAAGACTGTGCATAAGATAACATCGAGCCAATTCGATACATCCTCTAACAGCACAGAACAATAACGCGACAAGCACAGTCACCCTCGAGGTTGCTTCTGCCAGCCGGTCCAAAGGAGGGAGAGAAAAACTAACTGCACAAAATCACAGAGAGCCCAGCTCTGAGCATTCAAATACTCAGCAAGTCTTATCCGTCAACGTGGCTGACTACAGCCGACTCCAAAGATATGACGCGGCTGACTCACATAGGATGGCTATTTGCAAAACCAACGTTCATATAGCGAGTCATTATAGTCAATTTTTTAGCGGTAAATTAAGTTCACAAAAGGTAAATTTAATTTGCGCTATAAAACTATATCAAACATAGTAGCTAAGCAATCGCTATAAACTAAGCAAACCGTTTATATTATTATTATTATTATTTGTGTTTTTACTATGACATGACACAGTAAACAAGCGGTACTCGTTACTGTGAGAGGCAACGATTATAATCGATTTACACTAGCTGAAAAAACCTGAAATACACGACACGTACGCGCTTTTCGAAAGCTGCACGTGACCACTTTTCACAATAATACAATGGGGTTGGCTAGAGACCTACTGCTCTTAAGCACATGGTCTTCTATGCGATCACCACACCGGGTGCATCTATGATTAGATCTAAGTCTTTTCTCTTCTCCCAGCCGAAAGAGAGACAGGGGGACGTCTAAACACTATGGTATTGAGCTACATCAGTTTTCTGAGCCTATAATTCTAGTATGTATTTAGTACGTTCAAACTTGTTCAACCCGACCACACTCGAATCGGTCTTTAACAACACACACGAGCTACCACTGCGAAGGCCTAGCCTTCTCAAACCCTCCTATACGCTATCTCCGCTCGGTATTAGATTATTCTCGCGAGTGACTTTCTATTTATTCGACTTCTATCGCTCACGAGTGACAATCTATTCACTCGACTTCTATAACTCGCGAGTGACTATCCATTCAGTCGACTTCTACCGTGAACTAAAACTTAGCCTAACTCTACATCGAGTTTTTCGTACCAACAATTGCATAGGCTTTGCTTATAGTTAGCTTTCTTCGCTAAAAGAACAACTCCATGCTCCTCTTCGGATGGGTTGGGTCTTAACATAAATGATATACAAAATATTGAATCATGCTGTTTTTAATCTTTAAATGGCATCATATGCGATAATAGCTTTTTATTTTCAAAGGACACAAATTTAGTTAAAAAATTTCTTTAAAATGATTTTAAAAAATATAAAATATAATTTGAGTCATGCATAAAATCATAAAGGTTCTAAACTAATTTTTGAGAATTTTTTAGGATTTATTGAAATCAAATAGATTTATAATGAATTAAATGCTATTTAAACAAAATAAAACATTTACAAAAGTATTTTTAATGAAATTAAATATACAACTTTTATAAAACACAAAGTTTGAATAAAAAATAGAAAAGTAAAACTTTTTAATATTTTATCGTGCCAAGGAATAATTATAATGCATTAATGAATTATTGTGTGATCTGAATTATGTAAATTAATTTTATGCATAAAATGAAAAGGTGTTAACTTCAGAATATAGCTCTAGATAAGAGGAGCCTAAAAAATTTATTTCATAATTTTAGGAGCTATAATGAATTTCCTATGAATTTTGGAATATTAAACACATTTTTGGATTATTAAGAAATCAGTTCACAAATTAAATAAAATCTAGCCGTACTGGGCCTTGACGCATGATGGGCTACATAGGCCACTGGCCCATCTGGGGCAGGCCACAAAGTAGGGCCGCAGGGATGGAAACCTGGCCCACGAAGGGGGCGGCTCCAGGCGCGGGTTGGGCTGACCTCGCCCGGCCATGGCGGGGTCGGCGTCGAGCGCCGGCGAGCTCGCCGGGAAGGGGCGACCGATGGCGAGGGAGGCCGGATCCCAGCGCGAAACGATCCTCGGCACGCGGGAAGGACGGTGGAGAGGTTGTCGGTTCGAGGTTGTCACTGGGGCAGCCGGACGACGAGCGGCGGTGGGGGGCTGGATCCTCAACGGAGTCTGCACCGGGAGCTTTACTGGAGCACGTAGAAGACCGGCACGCGGGTGCTTGCGGTCGTAGATGGCTGGAGGTGGGCCGGCAACGTCGAGGCGGCAGATGGCGAGGTACGACGGCTTCGGCGGCAGTCTGCGAGCAGCGCTGTCGACGAGAGTCAACTTGGATTCCTCGTACAGATTCACTAGGACATGGGGAGCACCGGCACTGTGGGCGTCGTTGCAGGGGAAGGCCGGGAGATGGCTGTCGATGGCGACGTGCTCGGGTCCGACGAACGGCGTCGATGAAGCAGTTCCGTTCCTGCACTAAGAGCCCCAAATTTCTTCGTATATGCCTCCAACAGATGCGTTATACAGCGAGGGAGTCGGAACTGACTGGGAGAGAGAAGGATTAAACCTTGAAACGCGGTGGATTTGACTGAAAATGAACCGATTTGGGGAAGCTTCAAATTGGATGAATCCGGGGAAAGGAAAGTGGAGGCGAGCTCACGAGTAGCTTCAGGGAGGAAGGGCGCAGGTCCCCGCTGGAGAAAAAGAGGCCGGGAATGGTCGGGGATGGGGTTCTCCACGACGACGAGGTCGTGCGTCCGAGCTCGAGCGCGCCAGTGAGTGAGTCCTCGGGGAGGGGAGACGGGTGAGACAGACACGGAAAGGGCGTCGTGTCCCCACGAGGATCAGGTCACTACACGCGGCGCGCATGCAGGGAGCACGGCTCGCGCGGCGCAGCACCTGGACTGTGCGCTGGCGACTGGAGGTTGGGGATGGAGTCTGGAGCGGCTGATTGGTCGGCCCCAACTGTCGGTGACTTAGTCGAGCTTAACGCTTAAGCTTTTTGGGATAGAAAAAGGAAGAGCAAACGAACTTAGATTGGATTGTAACCGGGAAGAGTAGTTCTCCAACATTTTCTCTACGATATAAGTTGTTTGGACAGGTTTTTGCAAAGTTATGTAAAAGATATAGAATTTCGAACATGGTTAACTGATAAGGAAATTCTGATTTTTCTGATTTCCTGGAAGCCGTACTGTTTTGATCCGAATTCAATACTTCTCGAGCTCTATAAATTTTGAAACTTTGTAGAGTGGTTGAACATTTCAAAAGGAACAACTTTCATGTTTGGCCCAAGTTCAAATTCGAAATAAATTTTATTTTATAAAATTAGGAAATCTGCAACCTTTTAAAAAGGGAAATTCTGTTGAGGCCTTTTTATCCTTTAAATAAAAATTTAAAGAAAAATTTTAAATTCAGACTTTGTAAAACCTTTCAAATGGAATATTTATTCACAATTTTTCTTTGAAAAATTTTGAACTTGAAGATTGAAAATTTGAATTTAAATTTGAAATTTGAACTTGCTTGTAAGGTTAAAAATTAATTAAGCTCGGATCCCATAATTTCGAACTTGAACAGAGCTTTTTTATTCAGAAACACGGCAGCACGGTCGCAAATCCAGTTTTGTTGTGCGACCAGTATCGAGTTGTCAACTGTATTGCTGCTCGCACGCCTATACTCCTTAGCAACTTGAGCACCAAGAATTTGACTGAAGCATAAACCCCAAGCAGCATGTCCTAAATCAGCAGTATTCTCAACTACCAGTACTCCACACTGCTAACAGTTACTAATACTATTTTTTTACTTGTGCCTAGAATGTGTTCTTCTCATCCATGTGATCCAGCAATCTAGTTCCAGAATTTGCCGTGACACACCACCACACTGCCAGTGCCAACACAGGACCCAAAAACTCCACCATTGTAATTACGAGTCGCCGTTCCAGTGCCACGCTAGTACGCGCAATACATTACCAGCTTAATTAACAATTACCACACCTAGCTTACAGTCACTTTAGTTCTTGCCTGCCACTATCAGATCAGCTGAGGGTAGATTCGACTCGGAGCGCAGAAGCTTGGGAGGAAGAAGAGAGAATCAGAGGAGCCTGGGGGTGGTGTAGGGTCCGTGGAGGATGCTGTAGGCCATGGCGTGGTAGGCGGCCTCCGTCAGGTGGACGCCGTCCCAGTTCGTGTACGCCGACGGGTCCGCGCACACGCTGGACCCGCGCACGCCGCAGCTCGCCACCGGGTTGAAGTTGTACGGCCCGCCGCCGCCGCAGCAAGTCTTCAAAGGCCCTTCCGTGAACCCTGCACAAGCAACAATATTCAGTGCACTGAGATCTTCAGAACAGCAATGCCTCATGCGCAGAACTTTGTTCCTAGTCTGTGCTTACTCTGCAGAGCTATTTTTACTATACTAACATGATCCTGTTTGGACAGGAGCAGTTCGTCCAAAATTTTGGATGCAACACGAATTTCGATTATATACGAACCCTCGAGCAAGCGCTGTCAACGAAACACCCCCCTCACTAATGAACTGTCTATGCCCATTGTCGTTCAGGTCGACACATAACGCAACTAATGGAATCAACTGTCATATTTGGGGAAGTTATAAGTCTATTCTACAAACAGTTGACAGTTGTACGCCCATGTCGCAATTGACATTACTCTAACTTCCCATTTCCCTTCCTAAATGACAGAATAGATCATCAGTATTGGTCCAACCTGACCTCCCAACAGTAAAACATGCCCATAGATAGAAACACTAGCACAAAGACCTAAACATCATAGTACATTGATAGCGTAGACAGTCTGACAGTGATCATCGATCGAACACCTAACCGAAGTGACCTGAAATCAGTGCATAAGGTGTGTACTAAATAGGAAACCAGACTGCTCGCTCACTGATGCGTGGGCCGTGCGCGTGCATAAGATGATACGAAGGGCCGGAGTTTCACAGGATCAAGTCACAGAATTTACCAAGATGGAACGATCTCTGTCTAAATCAGTAGAGTAAAAAAGAAGAGATAAAAAGGCTTTTAGAACTGCACTATAGGATCCATTTTTCAGTGTCACATCCACGGTAGCTACTTTATATGATTGGCTGAATCCACTAGTAACATATTTTCAGCACAGGAAAGCAAGCAGTAAGCTAGACAAAGCCACCCTTTCTCGAAAGAAGATTGGCTCAGATACTGAACCTTTTGTTCTGAAAGAGCCCCACAATTAGCACCCGATTCGGATGACAGATCGTGGCGGGGCCATCAACTAGCTCAGCAGAGTGAGCATTATGAGTCGCTTTCAGTCTCACATCAATAATGTCATGAACATATATTTGTCAAAATTTATCTATTCGTTCTTTTGGAAACAAGCCACAAGATGGCTCATGCCATGATCAGAACCGGTTAAGCGATTGCAAGTCAGAGGACTCACCGAACTGCTTGGGGTTCTTGGCGAAGGACATGGCGGCGCCGTAGTAGTCGGCGTACATGATCCTGGCCTGCGGGTACTTGCGGCGGAGCGCCTGCAGCTTCTGCTGGAGCACGGCGTTGTGGTGCTGCGCGAAGTCGTTGTACGTCTTGAGGCAGCCGACGGAGTCGTAGTCGCTCTTGTTCTTGCCGGGGTGCAAGGTCAGGTACGCCGACGAGCAGCCGATCGGCAGGTTCCCCGGCACCACCAGGTGCCTCGCGCCGGCTTTGATCAGCTTCTGCGGCAAGCGCATTGGGATTCAGTATTAGTTTAGATTATGTTGTTCAGTATGTACTAATCCTAGTAGGAGCTGAAGATTAAAGAATGGAAAGGGCAGCAGCATCTGGGAAAGGCAGTTAAATTATTCTCACCTCCGTAGCATCGGTGACCGCGCTGGCGACCGTGGGAACGTAAGTCTTGGCGTCATCCAGGGTCTTGCCCTTGAAGAACGCGTAGTTGTAGTCGTTTCCCCCAATCTCTCCCACGAGGAACAGGGACCTGCTGAAATACTCCTTGCAACCTGCAGGTTAGATTCAGAAACGGAAATCTGCAATCAGCACCGCAGTTCTATTTCTATCAACTAACCCCAAAATGCAGAATCTGATGAATGGCCATGAGTGAGCAAGAAGAAATGCGCACGAACTTTTGCTGGAGTTGCAGAGTGTGGGCTTGATTTTGTCGAACCAGCCGAGCTGGACGTTGAGGGACAGGTTGGTCCAGAGCTTGTCGGACGCTCCGATCTCCTCGAAGAAGGACGGATCCATTGCGGTGGCGCCGCCGACGGCGAAGTTGACGCCCTGCCGGACATCATCCTTCCCTTTCAACTGCAGGAACGGCGGCAGCATCGGCAGGCCGAATGCTTGCGCTGTTTACAACAACCAGCACAAGAACCGTCACCGGAATGCAAAACATTATACACTGCAGCAGGGGCAGGCAAGAATGACGGCGCGCGCGCTCACCAAGGAAGTCGACGACGAGGCGGCCGTCGGAGCACCGGCCCGTGGGGCGGTGGAAGTACGTCATGCCGTACGGGAAGCGTCCGACGATGGAGTTGGAGAGCGGGCTGGACACGAGCAGGTTGCCGGTGTCGGTGAGGGAGTCGCCGAAGCTGAACATGGAGGTGTAGTTCTGGGCGGCGCCGCATTGGCAGACGCGCGCGAGGGAGCAGCAGACGAGCAACGCGGCGGCGAGCACGGACAGCTTGTTGCTGCTGAGGGCCGCCATGGGCACGCAGGCACGGGACTGACGCACAGCGAGTGATGGTGGCAGCGTCGCGCTAGCAACTGGAGTAGCGGCGTAGCTCACGACACGAGCTGGGGTCAGTTGTGGTCTGCGGAGCACGGGCAGTGCGCGTTGCGACGACGGGCTTAGTAATGGCGGCCTGCCTGATATTGTGGGTGGCGAAGTAAATGGAAATGAAAATCTGAGTAGGTGGGGAGATGGATGGATCCAATCCATGGTGGAGAGCGAGCGTAAAAAGTCCAGGAGTCCCAGTAAAAATGAAAGAAATCTGCTTGAAGTTAAACCTGATGAATGAACCGAGCTCCGTCCTCGTCATCCTCTCTCGTTCTCATCAATGGATTTTTGATGGTTCACGTGCCATTCTGGGCCGTGGACACTCACTCCCAACGCTTAGCTCAATTATTCCGGCCGCGACGACACAGGACCTGCAGGGGATATGGGGTCAAGTATTTTTGTTTTTTATACTACTCCAGTGAAAACTGTTATTTTTTGTTTGTTTATACTGCCAACGAAAACTGTTTGTAGCAAACGCACGCACCCCACAGGATTTGGTAACACTCAAACGCCTCTCTGATTACCACTGATCCAATTAAGACATTCTTGTTAGAGGATGGTATATCTGAATTTTCTGCTGTTCATGGATAGACCGGGCTTAACAATGCTGATCTGATGTTTAACTGTAATTATATTCCATCCTGTAGTCAATTATGAAGTTCATTACTGATCATTTATGAGCATTCAGTGCTCATAACTTCAGTTTGTTGATGCTAAGCGTTTCACGGCAGAAATGTGCTTTCTGGGTTCAGGCCTCGCGGTGAAGGAGCATGGGCCATAGTAGCAGCACTAGAAAATCTGCTAGTCAATTGCTGCTTTTTTTTTATATTTTTATTGTATACTATTAAGTTAAAGCAGTATATTTTAAATTTATTATTTAACAAATAGAAGTGTAGTTGCTTTGACATGGATGACAAAGTTTCATAAACATATACTCCAGTTTCAAAAAAAAGCTATCGACATGATCTTCAAAACATAAGTATAATCCTTGTTATTTATAAAATATTTATATTTAATAAAAAGTAGCATCGGTACATTTTTAAAAAAGTATTTTTAAAACAAATTATTTCTAATTTTGTAACTTAATAAATTTAAAATTATTTTTAATTTATATTGGCAATGTTTGATTAAAATATTGAGTTCAAAGCTATTATTTTTTTTAGACCAAAGTTGTAAGCGGGAAAAAGATTGAATCTTAGCTCTCATAGTAATCAAGGAGCATTTTTAGAAGATAAAACAATTTAAGTTATTTAAATATATATTTTTATAACATATAAAGGTCTTTAATTGTAGCGTATACTTGCAAAACATAGAAGTAGAATAAATTTATAAGAACTTCTCTTATATCTTTTGAAATAGTTCTATTGAATCTATAGCAAAAGTAAATTTGATTTAACAAAACAGTTACACTTAATTTCTTATATTTATGCCATTATTTATGTGTACTACCACATACTCCCTTCATTCCTAAATTATTGTTTACCGCTGATTTTTAATATCATCTTTGACTATTCAAATTATCTAAAAAATTAATTCAAATATGTAAAATTTTAAGCTGTCATTCAAATAACTTTAATGATAAAGCAAATTATAATATATGAAATTTATAAAAAATTAATGTAAGACCTCCTTCCGGGAAGAAGTGTCTTTGTGCCACACGTACCAATCTCTGAACCCGTAGTTGGTAAGAACATTAAAAACAAAGCGATATTATTACACTTACAAGTTCAACATACTACAAGTCTTAGAAAGAGTCTAACAAACATAGACTATATTACAACCATCAAGTCGGTGCAGCGACTTTATTCAAATATCACACTACTAGGAGACTAACACTACACCACAGGCAAACTCGAGCGAAGAACAAGACTTCTAATCTTCGTAGTCGGCATTATCCTCATCGTCTTCATCTTCTAAACAAAACAATAGCAGGGAAGAGGTGAGTACGAAGGTACTCAGCAAGTCCTAACGGTAGAAGAGGTAGGGTTCGCAGAAGCGAAACAAGGGAAGGCATGAGGTTTTTATTTTTTGCGGAAAGCAAGTTTTTCTGCAAGTGCTTACTAATGGATAGATTTTTAAACCTGACAGAAAACATTATTTGTCATGTTTTAGTAGAGTGGACATGAGGAAGTCTTTCACTCCCCCCATCAGTTCCCAAATTTTAAATGGGCACTAGCACGCTTCCATGCAGGCCTTCGGCACACAGCCAACCCATTTCCAAAACATGGGCATCTACACCCACTCACACAGCAAGTATATTATAGAAAACTAATCGTAGGGTACCCGAACAAATAGCATGTCATTACCGTGACAACGGTCTATCCGGATGGATTTTACACTCTGCAGAGGTTGCACACTGTACCCACAGGTTATGCTACTCTTGATCAACAGAGTTGCATAACGCTTACCTCACAACTGCATAAGCTTCTACATATTCCACCCAAGATGTACACAGAGGCTATCCGCCGGGGTATTATCTTTTCGATGACACGACAGTACATTCTCGGAGCCGGATCGTGAAGATTTACCACAGTCACATCTTTTTCTGGTCCCCTACTACGCCGGGTATTACCAAACCAGAGGCTATATCCATGGGCTTACGATCCCATGACGCGGGCAATTACGTAGTCGAGAGCCAGGCAACGAGTTATCTCACGCCCTTCTCCTGTCCCCTTGTGTCCTACCGACTTCCTAATGGCTCGATGTAGAATAATTACATAGCGATGATAAGTCCTGCCTAATATGTACAGGTTCTGTGGTTGCACGAAATTGCTAAGTCAAAGACTAACGAACCGGTCCTTATAATGCAGGGGTGGCGTACTCGTCCACGGCAGGTGGACCAAACCGAAGCCTACACACCTATTACCATCACCTCTTGTGAGCCCCACCCCACGACCAGAATTACCCGTCTTCACCTAGCACCAGTTGCACTAACCCCATTCCGTTTTATTTACACGCGCCACCAAACACAGTTTAACGCATTTGCCAATAAGTGGTGTATGGTGTAGCGGTGCAAGACACCGCAATTAGGGTCCTAAGCATTTTTCTAAACAAAGCAACTCTCCGTTTTTTAAAAGTATTTAAAGATGGGAGACCTATGGCTAACAAGAGTGCATCGCCAACGGCTAACAAAGTGGTAAATTATATTAACTACAGCAAGTAACTGATATTAAAATAAGTACCTAGAATCAAGTAGGTATTAAGCTACACAACGTTTTAACACAATTTGTAAAATAAGCAAGCATTAGGCTCTATAGGTGCAGCGGTAAAACATGGGTTCAATGTGGTTCAAGGGGGTGTTAGGACTTGCCTTCTGCGGCGTCCTCAAGCTCTTCCTCGTACTCGGGCTCCCCTTCTTTTTCGGGCTCTTCTTCTGCTACAAACAACAAACAATCAATAAGCCTTTTAAAAGAAAGGCTACAAAATCTATAAATAAAACAAAAAATGAACAAAACATGAAGTTTGGATGGTTTGGAATGGTAGTGCTCGTGACAAGGATTCCAACGGTGTATTGGTAGTGATGATCGGTGCTAGGATGTGGCGGCAAAGTTACCGACAAGTAGGCTAAGACAATGCTTCAAAAAGTCGCGTGGACACATGGTTCGGCCTGTGTCCACGACCCCTGGACACATGGGTGTTCAGAATCGGAGATTTCTTCATGGACACAGAGTTCTGTGATATGTTCGTGGACACGTGAACATGTGAGCTGTGATCGTGTCCGTGGATACGTGGACACGTGAACTGTGACCGTGTCCGTGGACATGTGGGCACGTGGGCTGTGACAGGTTCGAGGATTCGTGGGCACGTGAACTGTGGCCGTGTCCGTGGACACGTGGACATGTGAATTGTGATAGGTTCGAGGATTCGTGAACACGTGAACTGTGACAGGTTCAGAGATTCGTGGACACGTGAACTGTGACAGTTTCGGGGATTCGTGGACACGTGAACTGTGGTCGTGTCCGTGGACACGTGGACTGTGGCCGTGTTCCGTGGAAACGTGGACACGTGGGCTGTGACGTGTCCGTGAACACGTGGACACATGAATCGTGGCCGTGTCCGTGGACGCGTGGACGGTGGCCGTGTCTGTGGACACGTGGGTGGTGACGTGTCCGTGGACACGTGAATCGTGGCAGTGCCTGTGGACACGTGGACTGTGGCCGTGTCCGTGGATACGTCGACACGTGGGCTGGGACATGTCCGTGGACACGTGGACATGTGAATCATGGCCGTGTCCGTGGATACGTGGACACGTGAGTCGGGACGTGTCCGTGGACACGTGGACTGTGGCTGTGTCCGTGGACACGTGGGCTGTGACGTGTCCGTGCCAGTGTTCGTGATCGTGGACACAGGCTCATGGCCGTGTCCGGGGACACAAGACCGAGTGTGAATTCTTGACATGAACAGGCACGCGCGGGTGCGTGCAGTTGTTTTGCCGTGTCACGCGGCCCATTGGTCAGGGACCAGGGCCGCGTTCACGGCTCGACGCGTGTGCGGGCCTGGGTGCGCTCTGGGCGCGTCAGGCGCGCTCTGACGCG
>BCLG01002191.1:67047-80355 GCA_001602295.1 Zoysia matrella
TTTTCCGTCGAGGCTCGACGGCGGCATGACGGCGACGACGTCGTACGGCGTCCGGGGGAGCTACGTGGCCGGACCGACACCGTACAGGTGGTGGGCGAGGTCTGCGGTGTGGGGCGACAGAGGTGGAAGAAGGGGGAAAGGGGGTGCGCGCTGCTGGGCCAAGAAAATGAGTGGACCGGCGGTGCCGTGTGGGCTGGGCCAGGGGAAAGGGCAAACCGGCCCAGCGTGGGAGATTTTCAATTCTTCTTTTTCCTATTTTGCTAAGGATTAGGAATTTCCAAACTCCATTTAACAAGCAATTAAATTCCGAAAAATGGAAAACAAGAGAACCTGAAAATCAAACACTTGACAAGTTCAAATTTTTAAATTTTTTAAATTTTCCAATTAGCTATATTACCCTAGTTTAGTTTTATTTTGAAATTTTTCAAAAAGAGGCTAGAAAAGCTAGGTTCACAAAATAAAATTTTAAAAACTTCTTTTTTTTTGACTTAGGATTTTTGGGATGTGATAATTAAATATGATTATAGTCAAAATTTATGTTAAAACTGAAAAAGGTAGAACGATGGTACGGTCGTTCATCCATGCTTCCACTGAGTAGAAGCAGGTTTCTACGTTGACTAAGGAAAGGATTTTTTTTCTCTTTTCTAATATTCACCGTTAGATTTTAATCTGACGGTTAATATTTTTTAGATGAGGTAGCGCAACAAGGGTTGAGAGAACGCTTACGCTTTAATATATAAAGATTAGTCTCACACAAACCGAGCAGCAGAATCATGATCAACCTGGCCGTGCACGAAAGATTAGTTTAGGAAGAGATTTGATATCCGTAATAAACAAAGAGCTTTGGATATTTAACTAATTCCCCCACGCTCCTTTTTCCCACGCTGCTGCCTGCTGGTGGTAAAGCCCAAGCCGGGCATCTCTTGGTACTGTACCTGCGCTTGCTGGCGATGCCGATATGCAATGCACTGACTGACTCACGCTCATCACCGTGCTGTACTGTACTCTACTGTACTGTACTGCGAGGACGACGACGAGGAGTCAGTCGCTACGTGGACCCACGTGACGCGGTAAATCGGAGGAGGGCCCAGGGCCCAGGGGAAAGCCCCACATCAGTTTTCAAGGCAACATAAAATGTGTGTGGGTCCGTGGGCGACAATATTTCTTATACGGGCTAAGGCATTGGTCAGTGGAGCGTGTAGGCCTGCAACGTGACCTCATGGGCCTGGACCAGATTGGTGAATTGAACCGAGCATTTTTTTAAAAAAATAAAAATATGATACTTGCATGTTCGTTTTTGTATACAATGAAGGCTCGCGACGTGTAAATTTGACAGCCACAGAAAATCACTTAGGTGCAGATCTAATACGTGCTCAGTATGGGCGGGTGAGCGTAGGGGCCCTCGAGCCAGCCATCGGCGATGAAGTGGTTCGCCGCCTCGCTGAGATGGACGCCGTCCCAGCTCACGTACTTCGACGGGTCACCAGCGCTCACGCCGGGCATGCCGCAGAGCGCGGTGAGGTCGAAGTTGTTCTTCCCGCCGCCCCCGCCGCAGCAGGCGCTCAGGACACCGCTCGTCCCGTTGAACCCGAAGCGGGCGGGGGACACCGCGAAGTCCACGATGGGCGCGTAGAAGTCGGCGTAGATGATCCGCGCGCCGGCGTGCCTGCCGGCGAGCCGCGTCAGAGCCTGGCGGAGCTGCAGGTTGTGGTCCTTGGAGAGCAGATTCAGGTCCTTGAGGCACCCGGTCGCCGGCTCGACCTCTCCTCCCGTCTGGTTCGCCAAGAACGCTATGTTCGCCGGCGCGCACCCGAACGGCGCCATCCCCGACACCACCACCGTCCTGCCGCCTTCGTTGATGAGCTTCTGCATATTATACGACAATGGAGTTCGATCGATGACGCGTGATCTGATGATCTCTTATAGATCGAGTGGATGCATGGTTAGGCTCACGTAATTAGTGCCTCCGCGGCTTCGCAAATCAACTGGACAATGTCAGGCACGTGAGACCGGGCTTGATTGACATCCGTGCCGGCGAGTAGCATGAGCGCGTAGTCGTTCCAGCCGAGCTCGCCGACGAAGAACAGCACCTTCGCGAAGTATTCCCGGCATGCTACAGAGCACGGCGGCATGCCCGTCTGAACATATGTTTGCAACAGGACGAAACGATAATGAGGTGTGGCGAACCTTGGGGTGAGCTGCAGAGCGAGGGCTTGACGGCGTCGAACCATCCGAGCTGAAAGCCGATGGAGACATTAAACGGAGAAACAGCGTTGAACCCTCTGTCCACGAAGAACGTCCGGTCCAGCGCCGTGGCGCCGCCGGTGGCGAAGTTCACGCCGTGCTGGAAGCTCTGGTTCGCAGTCAACGACGGCGGGAGGAGAGGGAGCCCCAGCGCTTCAGCTTTGCGCATGTACTCCATAAGACGACCGACGGCGTGGATCATATACGGGATGAATGCGCAGGGCAGTGGTGAACTTACCGATGAAATCGATGGCCAGTCTGCCATCAGAGGCGCGGCCGGTGGTGTACCCGAAGAAGGATTCGTATCCTCTGCTTTACATTTGTGTGCCAAACTTTGTGATGCTCAATTCTATCCATTTATTACATAATCAACGTTTTATAATATTATTTAAATTATATTAATTTATTTAAAAAGCAAAACTATAAATCATACAGTCATTACTCAACGTTGATTCTGTAATAAGTAATTAGAATCAAGTATGATAAAATTTGCCATACAAACAAGAAAGTCGGAGGATACGCATCCCCAAGAAGGTCATCCCGTACGGCGGTTTCGATAGCAAGAAATCCGGCGACGCCAAATAGGATCGCGAGGTTGCCGGTGTCGGTGTAGGAGTCGCCGAAGCTGAAAATGGAGGTGTAGTTGGGTCGGATCGAATGACAGAGGCTGCAGAGTGACAGAAAGATTTGCATGCGGAGAAGTAGAACCACGCCCTTCATTGTAGCTTCCTCTCGAGGTCAGAGTTGCAGGGTGTTCTTCCTTTTTCTGTACTAGTACTACTAGAACGTACTAACAAAACCAAAATTTGATATTTCCCCTTGATGGCGAGGCTGCGAGATCTGAATCTGCCTGATTTATATGCATAAAGTCAACGCATTGCGTGACAATCCTGTGCACCAGCTTTCAGAAGAGGAAATAAATATGTCATCCAGTCAATAATCGTGTCCATGACGTACAAAAATTCAATCAGCAAAAGTTTTTTTTTTAGAAATGTTCCAGTTCCATTGACACAAATTGATTTAAAGTAACCCTTTCCCGTTGCAAGCTGCTAGAGCTTTCCATTCTTTATGCTGTTTAGCCAGCCATTGGCGATGTGCCGACGGGCATCGTGGATGAACTTGATCGTGCGAGTGTTCGATTCGATCTATCGGAATTGCATCGATCGATGTACGCAGATTTGAAGCTGGATCTTCAGTGAGATCCGCACACGGCGCTGACTGCACGGACGCAGAGATCCGTCGATTTTGTTCTTTCGGAATAGAACTAACAACACACCAGCACGATTGAAGCCCAGGCCTGTAACTGTATTCGGATTAACAGTCTAAACACTGAGTCTACTTATACATGCTAACGTAGTACTCCAGCATGCACACATAAGTTTTGAACTGTAATCACATCAAAACAACGCAATCTAAACCAATTAATCTGAACATTCTGTGCCTGTTGTTTCCTTTGATGCATTTCAGTTTTATCTTCTCTCTACACTGATCAAATTCGCAGGTGTCGACCCTCGCGATGGAGCGGACCGACAGTCCGTTTCGGATCAACCTTGCTGCCGGGCGCCGATGATGGGCGAATCGGCGAAGGGGCCGTAGAGCCATCCCCTGGCGATGTGGCCGTAGGCAGCCTCGGTGAGGTGGATCCCGTCCCAGCTCCAGTGGTTGGAGGGGTCCTCGCAGGAGTACGCCCCCGGCTCGCCGCACTTGGACGTCAGGTTGAAGTTGTACTCGCCGACGCCCGGAGCGCCGCAGCAAGCCCGTGGTTTCTGCCTCAAGAATCCTGCAAGGAAAAACCATCAGTTTTCAGTTGAGGGCAACATGATCGCAACAGTGAGGCTGACATTGCACCTTCCTCAACCCCAATTCATTTGTGAATTTCCTGCCGTTACAGTGAGGCTATGGATTGGTCCACGGTTCGCAGATCACATGGGAATGGGATCGTGCAAAAAAATAAACTAGTTAAGGTCTTGACAGACATTGGTAATTAACACCAAAACGCATCTGAGTCGTGGCTGCTCGTCAGACATCTCCCTGCCGCCCCGTTGACATGCATGGCCCCATCCCATGAGGCAGTGAGAACATGACACAATGATTTAGCTGAATGAATTCACACATGTAATTTCAAGAACAATGCGTTAGGATCATGTTCC
This sequence comes from Zoysia matrella, assembly GCA_001602295.1. Taxonomy (NCBI): domain Eukaryota; kingdom Viridiplantae; phylum Streptophyta; class Magnoliopsida; order Poales; family Poaceae; genus Zoysia; species Zoysia matrella. The sequence continues at coordinate 71,442 of BCLG01002191.1, forward strand.
TGTAACGCCATCGCTTTCTTCTTAATGAATAGGCAGAGCCCCTGCCAAGTTTCCTCAACAAAAATGCGTCAGGATCATAGGCCAGAACCGAGGAGTGTCCAGTCCACCCATTGATTGATTGATCGATCATCTAGAGCTAGATCATCGTCTGCAGTTCAGATCTCACCATCAGCTAACGCGCGCCTCGTCGTCACGTCGCCCACACCTACGCAGAAATTAGTACTTGTCCTCGGCGTTTCTTAATCAGTTGCGACGCTGACGCCGGCATTGGCATCTATCCTGGCCAGCGAAGCCTCCCCGTCTTTCTTTCCCGTTGATATCATATCAGAATCAGAGGAGGAAGTGTTCAAAGTCTCGACGGCAAGCCGAGCACGAAACCTCACAGGATTCGGCAAAATCGTAACCAACCACCGGCGGCTGATTGTCCGTCCGGAAACGCGCGCCGCCGTGCTCCCCTCACCTCATTGATTTCCTTGCTCTCACTGTAGACGATGATGATGGCGAGACGCCGGGGAATGGAAGCGATCCAACCAACCACCTCTCTGATCGCGATCGGCTATTTCTGCACCATTGTTCGTCATTCATCCTACCGCGAAGCTAACGTACTTGATCAGATCGAACCAATAGGATGTTCATTAGATTGTGTTGCTAGTAGTTTTCAACTCCTGTGCAACAAAATCAAGCCTGCTTGCTGAGTGTCTTTCGAAGTTTCTTCTTAGTTTAATTAACCGGTCAAACAAATAATTTAAACTTCAGAGCTGCTAATTTTTATTTATTTTTATATATTTGTATCTGAGTAAAAAATGGCCTGGACAGTGGTGGGCGCTACGTGTCAGCGACTGTCAACGTTGCCGTAACGAACCGAAGTAGAGCAACAACCTCTGACGCAAACTGCCGCGGTAACAGAGGCGCGAAGAAGGAAGCGGCAAGCAAGGCATGAAAAATCAAACCGAACAGAGAGGCAGAGGCAGATGGGGCGGAATGGACTCACCCCACTTCTCGGCGTGGAGCACGAACTGGATGGCCGGCGTGTAGTAGTCGGCGTAGATGATGCGCACGCCGGGGTGCTTGGCGCGGAGCTCGACGATCTTGCGCTGCAGCGCGGCGTTGTGCACCCACGAGATCGTGTTCATCTCCTTGATGCAGCCGCTCCGCGCGCCGTACATCTCCGGCTGGTGCTTCACGAAGATGGACAGGTACACGGGGAAGCAGCCGATGGGCAGCACGCCGGGGACCACCAGCTCCTCCGCGCCCTCGGCGATCAGCTTCTCCACGCCCGCCGCGATGGAGTCGACGACGTGCGGAACGAAGGTGTAGACCTCTTCCAGGGGGCGAAACGCGAACAGCGGCGAGTTGTAGTCGTTCCCGCCGAACTCGCCCACCACGAACAGCGATCGCCGGAACAGGTCGCGGCACTCTAATTAATATCATCGTCAACGACACAATCAGGATCGGCGAACTGCTGCTGCACAAGCAATGGTAATCGGACGACCAGACCATGCGTGGAGTTGCAGATGGAAGGCTTCATGTCCTGGAACCACTTGATCTGCGTGTGCAGCGACCCCGAGTTCCAGACCGTCTTCCCCAGCCCGCGCGCCACGAAGAAGGGCGTGTCCAGCGACGTGGCGCCCGTGATGGCGAAGTTGGCGCCGCGGTGGAACGACGCGTTGTGCGCCTTGGACGGCGGCAGCAGCGGCAGACCCAGCTCCTGCGCTGCTCACCATGCATGCACACACACGCAGACAGTTAAGCTGATCAGAACCTCAGCGATCGACAGCGAGCAAGCAAGCAAGCGTACCGATGAAGTCGATGACGAGCCGACCGTCGGAGCACCGTCCCGTGGGGTACCCGAAGTAGGTCTGGCCGTACGGAAGTTTCGCCGTGGCGAGGTAGTCCGGGATGCCGTTGACCACGAGGTTGCCGGCGTCCACGAGGGAGTCCCCGAAGTTGAAGATGGCCGCGTACTCGCGCGCCACGGCCACGCGCGGCGCCGCGGCCAGCAGCGCGAGAAGAAGCAGGGTCGACGCGGCCAGCACCCGGCACCTCATGACGACACGGCGTTGCGCTCCCCGCGATCGAGACGGTGTCGTGTCGTGCCGGCGCCGGGAGGCTTGGCTTCGCTCGTTTCCCTGGCCTGCCTGCCTGCCGGCCTGCCCGCTCGTTTTAAATCCTCGCGCGGAGCTGGTCGTCGGGGTACAGCCTGCTTGGCTGCTTAAATTAACCGCTTGTCCCTGTTGGGGTGCTGAGGGTATACTTGCGCGTCTGTTTGATCGAGTCCGGTGAGAGCGATGGCATAGTTGAGCCAGGTCAGTTGTCGCAAGAAGGCTCGTAAACAACATGCGTGTAAATTACGCGTGAATCCCTTGCAAGTGACAGAGTGCTGTGGTGTTTCTCAACAACTCCTTGGACCATAGGAGTATTTGCAAAGAATATACAAGCCGTCGTGGTGCAACGAGAGGTGCAAGAAGAAATTGAGGGAGCAGGAACGCGGAGAGAATTATTGTCTCGTGCGCGGTTGACATTTCAAGCTGATTGCAGGGATGTCTTCCTGCCCTTGAACTTGATGGATCTGGATGCTAGGATATCATTCAACTGGAAGCAGCATGGACGTGCCCTCTGCAGTTTGCCAAGTTCGCAACCTGCACGCAGCGGCAGCAGAGAGGAGACCGGATGCCAAGTTCTGAATCACATGCGCGCAGCCAACGGAAGAAAGCGTCGCCGGCGGCCTAGAAGTCTGGTCGCCCACGTTTCAGAAGCAGCAGCAGCATCGATCGGTGGTTGCGCCGTTCCTGTCACGGATACTGACGCCTCGATCGAGCTGGCCATATGCAGCAAGGGATTCTTTCTCGTCGGCTCAACATGCCGGATGGAATCACGGAAGCAGCTTGCTTGCTTGTTTCATCATGTGCTTGTTTTGCCTCGTGGAGATTGGAACATGCTCTCTGCACTTTAGTTTAGATCGAGCTAGCTAGAGCCTAGAGCCAGTGGTGATGCGAATGCGAAGGAATGTGAAATGTTTGTTATTTATGGATGCAAGTAAGTTTTGAAAGATACGACGAGAGCTACACGCGTGGCACGGCGGCTAAGCGAGATTCCTGGACCGCCGATCAATTGTTACGTACAAATGTACTCGTAAAGATACACTGAATTTGTTAAAAAAAAGGATTGGTTAATCAGATGCTAATAATTCAACTGGTTCAATCAGTTGGGGGTGGTAGGTACGGTGTTGACGCCGAAGGGAACGATCCATCGTGTCTCCTCCGTTCGATCCTTTGTGCCCCCAGAATACCTCCAACGATTCGTCCACTACTATATTTCGCAACTTGAGCTTCCACGAACTGTTCACGGCTTCCACGAACTGTTCACGGCTGCGCGTGGCATTACTCTTCCTCACTTGTTAAGAGCAAACTAGTGTCTAAGCTGTGATTTGCGGGCCACTGAAACCCTGTTTTAGAGGTCGCTGAAACTTGAGAGAGAAAATGAGGGCAAGATAGATGACCAATCAGCATCTTTACGGGTACAGAAATAACTCGGTTGCTTGTAACACTTACTCTTTTCGTTTTGATTTTTAAATTTAACTTTGATTATTCGTTTTATTAAAAAAAATTGATAAATTTTATATATTTTAATATAATTTGATTTATTATTTAGAGTTATTTGAATCACAACTTAATATTTTACACATTCGAGTAAATTTTTTTTAATAAAATAAATAATCAATGTTAAATTTAAAAATCAACAGCGATGTCGGAGGGAGTACACACGGATGCTCGATTCCAGGCCCGTGCTATATGCGGTCGCTTTCAGTTCTTCTGCAATGGCGACTCACGGACTGCCATTGCAACGACACCAGGGAACAGGAAGAAGAGTTCGGTACTAGTACTAGAATGCTTGAAGATTCTGCAAAAAGGAACGGGAGATTAAGAAGCGGCACCCGGCTTCCTCCGTCGGTGCCGCTGTCAGCGGTCCGGAGTTTTGTCGACCTGAGCGACATTTTTTTTTCTTCACGGTAAAATATCTAGGCAGTTGCTTTCATATGGCTGTTTGTAACAAAATCTTTGTTGCGTTGGGTCTATCAGCTGCCCACCCATTCTCTGTCAATTGCAAATAATCCTGTTGAATTGGTCGGCCGTCCTAATCACCAAACGAAGAGTAACACACTGTAACATGTACCGAACATGACAGCCATACTACTCTCAATCTGCTCAATTTGGATGGTGACTTGTTGGAAAATTCCAAAGATGAAGTTGTGGTGAAGTCTCCATCCAGGACAAAACGGCTATGTGGGTGTGTGTGTGTGTCCATCCCTGCGAGACCGGACGGGGGCGTCACTTGCTGACGACTGGAAGAATGAAGACGACCCTGAACAGCGTGGCTTGGAAATCATGGGCCTCATGGCCCTCTTGACATGCCTGAGTTAGCTTGGGCTGGATCTAGAATTATTCTTGTTCCAATCTCGGCCTCCAAAGTAATGCAAACTCTTTTTTTTTTCTCTCACGCTACTGTCCAGCCCAATACAACATGAGCTGGGCTCAACAGCTACTCCTTTTACAAAAGGAATTGGAAGAAGTTTCTCACTTCTGTCCAGCCCAATACAAGCTGAAGATGAGTGAACAAAAAGGCAGTAATTATGCTTGACAAAGCCTATTATTCTTACTTTCATCCATGATAGGAGAGAAGTTCCAACGCAATGGTTTCACGCCAACCGAAACTTCTGCTACTTACGTTCTGAGTTTTTTCATTTTTTTTCCTGAAACCATGCCCGTTTCAAATTATCACCAGTTTCAAATTGTCAGCAGCATGCCTATCTTTCCTTAGCCTCATATTACACGGCCAGTCTAATCTCGCGCGCGGCATTTATCTTATCCTACTACTAGTAATGAGCAATGACACTCACAGCCCCTCGGCTGCAGCAAGCTCTCTCAGTCAGTGCAGGATGCCGGGACTGCAGTACGTGCCGTTGAGCCACCCGCCGGCGATGGCACGGTAGGCGGCGTCGGTGAGGTGGATGCCGTCCCAGACCAGGTAGTTCTCCGGGTCGCCGCAGGCGCTGGACTCCGGCATGCCGCACTTCTTGCCGTTGTTGTAGTTGTAGGAGCCCTGCCCGCCGGCGCCGCAGCACACCTTCAGGCCGTATTTCAGACCTGGCACATCACACACGCCCATGAACCAACCAAGTCAGGTCGTCTGCCGCCAAGAACGTCGAGGATCGTCAGAGCTGCCGCTTGCGTGTGCAGTGGTATCCCTAGCTGACCGAGCGGCTACGCAGTCGTGACGTTTCATCGACGACCCGGAAATCCTGTGGATCGAGATGACGTCTGGGATATCGTCATCTCAGACACTAGACACGTAATACCACGCAGGTTACTGACCACGAGTGCTAGTACCCCTAGGAGTGAAGCACAGGAGTTAGGTACAGAGCAGTACCGAATCTGTCGGGGGAGCGGACCATGTCGGCGACCTGCGCGTAGAAGTCGGCGTACATGAGCCTGACGCCGGGGTCCTTGCTCCGGAGGCCGGACACCGCCGCCTTGAGCAGCTCGTTGTGGTGGCTGGACAGGTCGTTGAACTTCTTTAAACAGCCGATCTCGTCGTAGTCGTCCTTGTTCGAGCTCGGGTACAGCGTCAAGTTGGGCGGCTTCCCGATGGTGAGCCACGCCGGGCATCCGTCCGCGCAGAGGTTGCCGGTGTCGGAGATGGAGTCCCCGACGCTGCACATCGCGTTGTAGCTCTGCGACGACGACCTGAGCGGGGCGACGACGGCGAGGAGGAGGAGGAGGAAGAGGACGGACGCGACGGCGGACTTCACCACCATTGCTGAATGTTTCAGACACGTGATGAACCGAGCCTGTCTGGGTGCGTGGTCGCAACGATCGAGTAACGGGTCCATTTATAGGGAAGTGTGACAAGGCCGGCCGCGAGCGAACACCGACCGGCCAAAACCGCTGAGGTGTCGCGCTTTTGGATGGTTCGCTCGGGTCCGTGGTGGGTCTTCACGGTGTGTGCCTTTTTGGATTGTTCTCCTACCCTCGTCGTATTCAGATTTTGGTATCGTTTCGTCTGCTCTTCGTCTTCCTTTGCTTAATCACTCAAGATCATGCTGACACGGATGCAGGATGCATGTGCCATGCTTGGCCGTTTCCTGCGTGCCATGAATTTTTCTGGAGTACATAGATATTCATTCTGTTAGCTATGGATGGAACTGTGCATTTGGAGGCGATCTGTATCCTCTGAATTAGAGTTATTAATGCAGATAAAACACTGTAGTTGACATTAGCTATATTTCTGGCCGTTGGGTCAAGAATAAACGAACTGGATTGCAAGATACTGTGGCAGCTGGAAAATAAAAAACAATGCTACAGTGCTTTGGGTTACTGTTGAGTCTGTTCGCTTCTGCAGACAGCTGTTACCCTCTCACATTATTTGCTACAGTTTTTTACATTTAGTGAACAAATGCAGAGGAATTGGATCAATTGGAACGACGTATTTGCGGGTTGATGATACTGGTACAGTGGTGCTACAAAGCAAGGTAGCTCTGCTACTGGGCTTTCGTGGCCCTGCCCATCGGGCCGAACTTCTCTCTACATATTTGAGCCAAAGGCCCAGTACCGACGGCTATTTCTGATCCGTGGGCCGATAACTATCGCCCCCTTGGCTACGGAAACCGTCGGCGGAAATTTCGCCCGGATGCGACGACGGTACCAGCTCTGGACCGCCGCCCCGGAAGACCAAACTTTCGAGCTCGCTCAAGATATCTCATCTCTCTCCCGATTTCATCGAGTATTCATGCGCAGTTCACCTGATTCGGTGCTAATTTCATCGAGTATTCGTGCGCGTTTCATCGGAGTGGTGGTCACCACCCACGTAGCATTATCAGTCACCCCCGCATTTCAGCGCCACTGGTCAGTGCAGAAGTCCACGATGGCACAACAAACAAGCTACTGCTGCCGCTACTTTCTCACAAATTCAGGAGCTGGAACAATCAATAGCAAGAGGGGAAAAGGAAGATGAAAAACTAATCGAAGACATGATCGAATACGAACACACACACCACTCTGTCCAATCTGTAGAACACAGGGCCGCCAAATGGCAGAGGCTACGGAGGATCATCCATCCAGGGATCGATCAGCAGGGTATCTTGGAGGTGAACCAGGTCATGACATGGAGCGGCGCCTTGACGAGCTCGACGGCCACCTCCAGCAGCACGGTCACGCACAGGCAGCACGGGCAGATGCACGAGATGGGCAGCCTGCAAAGTGCAACAAAGCTCGTCACGCATCAGGACTAGCAGACAAGAACGGATGATTGGAATTTGGAAGAGAGGAGAGAAAAGCATCAGGCACGCTCACCCGATGATCCAGATGATGGCGCCGACCAAGGAGACGAGGAGCGCGAGCAGCGCGAAGGGCAGGCCCAGCAGCCACCCCAGCGGCCGGCACTCGCCGTCGCAGCAGCACATCTTCTCCTGCTCGCCCGGCGACCGGTTTGGTTCCTGATCCCCCCTCGTTTTTTCTCGGACGGGACGGGACGGGACGGAACGTGCTAGGCAAGGCAAGGGAGATCAATCAGTGCCGCCGCGTTGCCTGTTGCGCTGGAGGCTTATTAGGAAGGGAAGGCGTGGAGAGGCAACTAGGCCAAGGCCGCCAAGCGTGAGAATACAGCAGGTACGACGAGTATATGAAGAATCCGGGCCGGTTTCCGGTCGCTCTCCGGCGCCAGAGAAGATGAACACGCTTTCTCATCTCATCACGTGGGCTGACTGGTCGAGTGTGGAAGGAAATCAGGCGGTGCCGCTCGCACACGGCAGCCACGAAATCACCCCAGCGATTGCGACTGTATCATGCAGCAAACCGCTCGCCGGTTACCCAGACGCACCCAGTGTGTAACGGCCATCGCTGGTGTTTGACCGCTGGAGGAGCGGTTCCGCGTGACACCGCCGGCGACCTGGCATCGCGCGGTTAGGCGGGCCACCTCTAGCCTGGGTGGAGTGTGGAGCCTGCGAGGTCGCTCGCCATGTGGCTACGCACCGTGATCCCGGACGGCCTTGGCGGTGTCGATCGCCTCGGCTGCTCCAACCATGAACCCGTTGAATTCAACGGTAGTCACAATCCGAATCTCTCCAGCTCTGCAATAATCGCGTAATCAACTTGTAAGCAAAAAAAAAAAAGTTGATTAATTAAGGATATTCCCCTGACACGTGCTACGTGCTGGATTATACCGGTTCACATGGTAATCGAGGAGCTTCGAGATGATGGGGCACGGGATCAGGTGACCATCACAGCCCATGCATAACAGGATTATTCAGCCGGTAAACTGATAAATCCAGCACAAGAGTGAATAATGGATTGTACTCAGTTGTGAAAAACCAGCCGGACAACCCAGCGTTCTTCATCTCCCAGATCCCGGATTCCGGTATTCAGAATCTGGCTCCAAACTGCCAGCCGCAGAAATTCTGCATAGCTGATCTCAAAAACTACTCCGTAGAATTTAAATGAACTCGGTTCAAACACTTGCAATAAGAGAAATAGCTGATTAACGCTAATCCAACAAAAGGAATAACGATTATAATTATTGTACAACAATCTTACAACAGGACGAAGCTTTCGCCTTTCAGGTTCCTGGTCTTCACTCCCCACGGCTCCTTTTACTGCCCCAATTTGCAGGTTCTTCTATCCAATGTGAGAACTTCCAGCCCATGACTAGGTAAATGCAGCGCTCTACAATAAGTACATGACTGAAAATAATGATACAGACGCATAGAGCATGTGTTATCTAGGGCATCAACTACGAGATCAAAACAACATATGACACTGGTTAGAGTTCCTACATAACCAAAATTTACAACAATCCTGTCGACAATTTCATGCCAGAAATCTTTTGTGAACTTAGGAGTTATGACCTTTCTTGTCTCACA
>BCLG01002192.1:0-34420 GCA_001602295.1 Zoysia matrella
CGACCCGGCGGAGCGGTTCCGATGAGACCAACCGCCAACGAAAGGTGGTCCGTATAACGATCCAGCCCACGACCGATCCTTTGGATCGCCCGAGGGCTCGGGGGCTACGCCCTATGGGCGCGCTCGTGCGCACCCATAGGAACTTGAACTTTCGGGACGACCAGCCCGACGCCACCTCGATCAAAAACCTCGAAGCGGCCTCAGGCTCGGGGGCTACTGTCGGGATCACGTACCCCGGGTACCTAACAGATCGCTCGAACGAGAGAAAGTCGAGGGTCGGATGACACGGGCTCCGACCCCTCCGCAACGATCTACGACGGCTATCGCATGGCCGCGCAAGGGCGCGAAGACCCCGGGCCCTGAGGATAACACCCGAGAGCGACCCCCAGAAGGCAGGTACCGCGTTATGGCACATTTACTCCGGGGACCAACTGCCATCCGTCCCGACGAGACAGGACGAGGTTCACCACGGCGACACTCCAGCAGAAAGCTGCGACGACTGCCAGACACGATGGGTCAGCGCTGTAGCTAGCACAGCGGCGCCGGACAGGAATCATGGTACCCGCCGACATGCCCGACGTGACGGGTCATGAACGCGCCTGGACGGAACGAAGTGATGTCGACAACGACGGGTGGGTCTACCTGTCGGCGAGACGGCAGGATTTCGTAGGACCCATTGCATGTAACCCCAGGGCTCTCCCTATATAAAGGGAAGCCCGGGGAGCGATAAAGAAGAAGAGGGGGAACAACACACACAACAGACCCCGATTTTCCCACATCTAGGGTCCTCCCGCGAAGAGAGGCCCCCATCTTGTAACATTATCCTCGAGATAATCCGCTCCCTGGACGTAGGGTATTACACCATCCGGGTGGCCTGAACCAGGTTAAAAATCCCCCTGAGCCCATCTTAGATTAGGTCATATCGAATCCGAAGGCACACCTTCCCTCACGACCGTATATTTACTGTGCCGGTGGTCAGAACGCCGACAGAACTCAAACGGAAAATAACAGTGGTTCCATTGCTAACGCCGTGGCAAAACCAAAGTTAGCAAAACCTTTAAAAATCGATTGGTTTTTGTGGGCTTTAACGGAAAAAATAAAATCTAAAAATTTACTCTCTCCATTTTGTTTTATAAGTCATTTTAGACATATGTACGGAAATTAAAAAAATTAAAAAAGATAAGAGGTTCTGAAAACGAAGAGGAGAGAGAGATAAGGTGTAAATGTACTGAGAAGAGAAAAATGTGTCTCGAGAGGTGAGAATAATTTATAATTTGAAAAAACTCGAGAAATTCAAAATGATTTATAATTTGAGACCGAGAGAGTAAAATTTAAAAAACTGATTGATAAATCACTAAAATCGAGAGGTAAGTAGTGCAACCGGTGGGTTTTAGAATTTGTAACTATAAAACAATGAAACCAGAGAAACTGGTCGATAAATCGGAAAACCAACCGATTTACAATAGAATTTTAAACAAATTTTGTTTTTTTTGAATTTTCAGTTTGAAGAATTTTTCACTGATTTTTATGATTTTCGTTGAACCAATCCCCACCGGTTTCATCGGCTCGTTCGGTAACAGAAGCGTTGGGCAAAAATGTGTTTCATTGAGCTCTTGTTTATTTTTGGGACAGGGGAGCAAAGATGACAATATCTAATCTTACCTATGCGGGTGTCTGTCTCAAAATAACTTTACATTTATATTTAGTCAAAATTATTTACTATAAAAATATTTTTATGACTAATTTAAAAAAGAAATACTATGTTTTAATAAATAGAATCTATAAAAAATTATCTGCCAAAACTAGATGGTACAAAACTTTAAAAAAAATATTTTGGAACCGAGAGAGTATTAGGCCTCTTTTGGAACAAAAGAAAAATTTCTGCTTACTCTTTTTTTCTATGAAATTGAATTGATTTCTATATAATTTTTATATGATTTTTTGTGAAATTTCTATGTTTCTTATGTTTTTCTGTGAAATTTCTTTGCGACTCCTGTGAATTTACTGCGTTCCAAAAGATGTCTTAGTCTACTTCATGCGGTATTTGATTTGATTCTCTTGGGAGAACACGAACATATTCCTCCGTCCAACAATTTAAGCATTTTACAAAGTTTGTATTTGTCAAGAATGTAAAGATTTAAAAAGTGTGAACGCAATAAATAAAGAATAGTTAGGTTAGTGAAAAAGTTTTTGTGTGTTAAAAATAGAGGTACAATAATCTTTCTCTTTTATTCTTATTTTATATTAAAAATATACAAATCTTTACATTGTTAGACGGAGGAAATAGAAACATGGTGGTCTGGTCAACGGAGAACAGAGGCGCCGAACTGTGCTTGAACAGGCGATGAACTGCATGCATATCATCGTCACTTAGGGTTGAAAATGGTATGTAAATTTTCTGTTTTAATTGTGTTTTTTTTACTATTTTTAGATAGGTAAAGAAAAATGAAAACGGTAACAAAAATGATATGACCTTTTTTTTTTTTGACTGTTTCAGTAAAATTTCATTTTTAGCGAATTTTTTTTTTCATTTTTATCCTTTTTCTCAAATACGTTAAGGAGACCTCATTTGAATATCTTTTATGAAAAATAAAAATTAAAAGTTATAAACCAAATAATCTCTTATTAGCCTATGTTGCTGAGTTGTATGTTGTGAATTTAATTATAATTTGTATTATATGTATCGTAAATCTTAGACGATAAAGTGAATGTTCGATATTTATTTTATTTATATTTTTGATATGTTTCCGTTAATGACGATTTTGTTTTGTTTTCGAATTTTATATTTATCCGTTGGTTTCTGTTTTCAGTTTTTTTTTTTCATTTCCATCGAAGTTATAAATATAAAAACGAAAATAATTAATATGTTTTTCTGACCGTTTCTCGACATTTTTAATTGTAGACTTTGCCGCTTTTTAAAGACCATGAGAGGATGGCGTGTCCTGGTCTCACGAACACGCACGAGCTCGAGGGATCTGACAGGAGCCGACAAGAACGACGAGGTAAAAGGAGTAAAAATATTGGGGGTATCCTCTCTGCCATTGCACGTGATCTCTGTCCGAACCATCCTGCTCTGCACCTGCTGTGATCACTGATCAGAGGAGAGGGAGGGAGGCGCCAACAAAGGAAGAGAAAGAGACTCGTCAAAGGCATGGCATCTTTACGCGTCGGTACGGGCCGGGCGATTTTCTATGCGCGCGCCCCGTGCGCCCATGCTAATCTTTGCAGTTCCATCGGTCTGTTAGCATAGGAATTTTACAAGAATGGCATAATAATTCAATTTTTCAGGAAATAGGAAAACCTTCATTCCAAAGGTCTTAAATAGGATGGGATTCTACCTCTACCAGCCAGGTTCATAAAACTGATGAAAACCAGTCCAAAGTTTCTTGAAAAAATTGATGGTTTGCATAAAACTCAGGCTGTTTTATAAGTATCAGAAAATAAAAAATCTCAATTTCAAAGAAAGTCTAAAATAGCACGTGATTCTACCCTTCCCAACCACGTCCATAAAACTGATGAAAACCAATCCAGGGTTTCTTGAAAAACTGACATTTTTTAGGAAAATCAATCAGTTTTATGATCAGCAAATTGGTCCAGCACGGTTTCACTAAAAACCGAATTACTGTATCAAAAAAAGTAACCCGACATGCTACCACCACGCCAATGCACGCCCACATGGGCATTTCATTTTCTTTATTTTTCATATTTATGCTTTTTTGTATTTATTATACAATTTGGTCGAACTTTTTCCTTTCTAATTTTTATAAATCCATGAATTGCGGTGGTGCTTTTTATAAATTGTTTTCTACTAATTATGTACCTTATCACGTTTCCTCACAGTTTCTATTTTATTCTAAAATGGAGTAGATTACTCTTTTTCATTTATTTTTATATTCCATCTATTTGAAATAGACAGATGCACCACTGAAAGCTTCCACAAAAGATCGAGTCGAAAGAAAAATTATATGCGGTATGCTTAACCTAGCAATAAATTGCATTGAAGCTGCGTCAAAACCTGGACCCCTTGGCACAAGGAGAGTGACTTAACCACTGCCCTAGGGCTATCCTTCAATCCCATCTATTAGAAATATTTAAAATAATTTATTTTAGTATTAGAACAACTAATTTTTACTCTTGAAACAATTATTTTTCGCTGATAAAACAATTGAATTTTACTATTTGAATAGTATATTTATTAATAAAAAGTATAGTTAATTAGTATATGGTTTTTATCTGTAAAACATAAGTTGTCACTATGCTAAATAAATTCATTCATGTTTGTCAGCGTTTCGTATCGCCAGCACAGTAAAATTTGTGTATCGAGGGGTTCGTGCGTACTCCTCCTTGAGATGACTTAGTATACGGGAGACTCTAGAGATTTTAACTAAGATTTGAGTCACCATGTAGACATAATACACTACATTTAGGATCAGAGGTGTGTATAGATCATAAAACGTGATCGAATGAGGTTACAATAGTGCTAGGATTCTTGCTCGAACAAGAACTCTAGGTCTTTCGAGGATGCTAAGTGAGGTGCATGTGTGTTGTCACTTATCGCTCGTCTCATCCATTTGTCTAAAGTCTCTGGCACGACTTCATGTAGGGGTCAGATCGGGGTGATCGTCTTGGTGTCTAAGTAATGGGATGTCCCCTGGCCGATGAGACCACAAGCATCTTGAGTTGTTACACGCTAGTTTATGGTGTCGTCGTTCTTATCTTCGTGTCATTTATCTAGCACATGTGGAACAAAGTCAGGTCATGCTGTCGCACAGTGTTAAAAATCTTCGTGCTTGTCAGGGGTTGGCGTCCAAAGGCGGTGATGTCCCGAGTGTCAGAAAAGTAAGACAGTGCCCGACTCGAGGTCAAACAAGAGAGACGATGCCCGACCTAGGAGTTGGATGGCCTTGATTTGGTAGGGTTGATCTGTTTAAAAAATTGGATGTGGCATATGATACGATGGGCTATCTTTTATAACTGGTTTTTTTGAGTGAGTTGAAATCGTACATAATCAGGTATATGATCATAAGATTTTATAAACAAAATTTTGATATAACAACTACTCCTATATATTACTGCACAAGAAAAAGTAAGTAGCAGTTATATAATTATAAGAACATTCTGAATTGCGTTAATGGAACAAATCTGCTACAGCAGAAAAATCCAAAATTATAGGAGAAATTCTGGGGAAAAAGTAAAAGAAAAACCACTGTAGCCCACTTGACCCATTTTATTTTTGGACTAAAATCGTGGATATATTCGAACAAATTTTTTAATAAAACAAATAGTTAAAGATAAATTTAAAAGTCAACGACGATATAAATTAAAGAATGAAAGGAGTATGTGAGGGAGTATGTGGTTACGAGTGAAAGCACATAAAGAAAGGTTTGAATGACCTTCACAAAAAAAAAAAGAAAGGCTTGAATGAATGGGAAATCGACTCACGTAAAATCAATGCAGGAGAGAGGTCGGAAGTAAGCCTAGAAATAACGTGAGCGGAATGCAATAGGACCAAAATATAAAGGATTTTTTTTTCACATTTCTACTTTTTTCTTGTAGAATTAAACTGATCCTTTCTATGAGATTCGTACTCCCTCCGGATTTAAAAATTTGCACAATTAACTTCTTACATCAATTTTGATCATTTATCTTATTAAAAAATTGATCAAATTTGTAAAATTTTATTTTATTTGTTTTATCATTAGCAGTATTTAAAACTCAACCAATAATTTTATACATTGGAACACTTTTTTTAATAAAATATATGATCAAAGACTGTGTTAATAATTTAAAACCGAAGAGAGTATAAAATTATTGTGTTACAAAGGGATCTAATCCAGCGCGAGTGTGGATCCTGAGGCAAGCCTCTTATCACCCTTCTGAGTGATCTCGCATACCTGCTGGAGGGTTGTTTGGCTCGTTTGCTTGGTCTATACTGTATAAATAATAATACTTTCTCGGTTTTAAAATAGGGGCAATTGCAAAAAAAAGTCATGTTTGACTCTAACTCTAAAAATGGTTCTGTTTTTCAAACTTTGCAAAATCGATCTTGTTTTTAAAAAATAAAGCACAATGTTGATCCTATTTTGTTAAGTGGTATGAACGGCATTAAATATTATATAACAAGACATGCATGATGATGCATACGTGGTTCTGATCTTCTGTCAGGTCGTGTTAACTCTTAATTTAGTGAAGAAGCGACACACAATTGATCCGGTCTTAAATCAACACGATTCGAACTCCGCAATCGCAGCACTACTTCTCCTCTGATTATCAACTGTGCACACACGATTGACCTCGCCAAAAAAGAAAATCTCTGTATTGACCTCGACAAAAAGGCAAATCTCTGTTTACGAATCGAAGAACACAAGCAAGAACAAGAAAAAACGCAACTCAATTGTAAAATCTGAATTAAATCACGAAGTTAGAAAAACCAACAAACCGTCAAACGACGAAACTGTTTGAAAACAGAGAAAAACTAATGGACTTAGTTGAAAAACCAACAAATCGTCAAACAATGAAACTATTTGAAAACAGAAGAAAACTAATCAAAACCTAACCCTAATGATGGTGGTTACTGATTATATAGAGTTTAGAATGACCTTAGAGGCAAATCGTAATATTAATAAGACTAGAAAAGATACACGGCTCAAAAGCCAAAAGACAAAAGCCAAAAGATAGTGTCGCAGCACCTGAGGCAATTTTTGGACGTCATCTTGTTTTAACGATTTTCGCTGTCCGATCAAATTTGAAGATGAAACCGATGCTGTTAGAAAAATTATCTTCTTAGCTTTCCAACCATATCTAGAACGTTTAAAACTGATCTCGTATGCGACTAAGTGTCTGTTTTAGTGCGAACTTCTCTTAGAGCTCGAGACAACTCAACTCCGAGTTGTATTCACTCTCCTCCGATGTCAAACGTGTCTCGCTGGTTTTGAGGATCTCTAAATCCTCTTTTATGCTTCCTTTGATCCTTACAATGTTTATAATCATAATAAAATTATTAGGTAGCCATCTATTCTCAACGGAAGGAAAACATGTGTTTGAGAACGAGCTCACCTCTAAATTTAATTGTTATACACGAGTTATAGTAGATGGAGAAGCGTTGTGTGTATCCAATGAACGAATGTCTTGATCATATGACCTTGCAAAAATGATCTTTTTTTTTTGGTTTTGCAAAATTGATCATGTTTAAAGTACTTTGCATATGAAATCTAAAATTCATATATATAACAAATTTAGATGATTTTTTAGCCCAACTTAAATATTTTTAAATATGCTATAAACTAGTACAAAGTTATTAAGAAATCATGATTTCAAAAGTCAATACCAAGCAAACTCGTAGTTTAGAAAAAAGGGGTGGAGTTTTCAGAACTTCAAAATAGCGGCACTTTTATCAATAACATGATTTTTAAAATTACAAAATTTATTGCATTGAAACACTAAATGGCACACTCCTCGAGCTTAGCTAGAGTAGTAGTTAGTTTATAACTCGGGTCTGAATTAAGGGCCTCTTTGGCTGCTGCAGCTGCACGCCATGGCAGACTTGCGGCCGCCCCACAAGTATGGCGAGCAAAATAACCGCCACATTTTCAGTGCCCATGGCAGAAAAAAAATGAACTACCACCTTCGATGTCCACTGAACTTTCGCAGGATGTAGCTGGAGCGTTTGGCTGATGCGGCACGCCGCAGTTGTGGCGCGGCGTGGACGCCATCCAAACGCGCCGTAAGGAGCCTCGTTACACAGACAGAGCTCTCAAGTGCGTTAGCTAGTTTGTGCATTACATGTGGGTTCCAGTCGTGACTAATTAGTCTAGTCTAGAGTAGGGCATGTCGGTCTGTACTTTATAAAGTTTTAGAAGTAGGAACATTGGGGGAACTAATTAATTAAACTAACCAGACATTCCCCGGGAACGGGGCGAACATCAAGCTTTTCGTGCTTCATTTCTTGTAAGCAGAACGGTACACCTAACCAACGTTCATCAAAAGCTCCAAACCCAACAATCGCTATCATCGACATTCTATTCTCTTTGTTAGGTCTCTGTACTGATAATGGTGATTTGCTCTGTACTGATAATGGTGATGATGATACTACCTTGTTCGTATTAGGTTCTGATATTTTGACGGGATGAAAGAAAAATGATCTAGATGAGTATAAACGTACTAGCTAGCATTAGTTTTTTTTTTCATTCATGATTTGACTATACTAAAATTTCAAAAGGAAATGAAAGATCACTCCAGCTACATCAATTTTTGAATGGTGTTGTATATTCCGCTTACTCGTTGGTAGGGTTTCAAGTGCTCCATCTCTAGACGCGTCTCTCACGTTTCAAATGAAAATGAAAGCCACTTTAGAATAAAACACGCAGCGCAATTGTAACCGTGAAAGAACCAGTCGTCTATGCACTAGCTACCGGATAATTTAGAATGTAAATTTTAACCAAATACTGTAATCCGTCACTGATCTTTGTGGGTTTCATTTATCTACATGTACGTACCTGTGGCAGAAATTTAGGATGTTACTCTTAGAAATGTATACTGTTGTATAGCTCTACAAAGCAAACCCAAGTGATGTCTCTTTCGGCTACAATTAACTGCCTAATTAGCCATAAAATTCTAAAGGATAAACGATAGTTAAACGGTTTAATCAAGCTCAAAACAGAATTAAACAGTTTAAACGGCTTAAACAGCTTAAATGGTCACCTTCCGTTTACAGTTTAAATAGGTTTAAATGCCTGTTAAAAATTGTTTAAGAAAACAAGGCTAATTAGTAATTATTCTAACCTTAATCATAACAGCTATAAGCTCCTCCAATGTAGGACGACCTGACCAACTAGAGATCTCATCCAGCAACTCTATTTCCCAATCCGATCCCTTGGTTTTTAAGCACGACGGAGGACATGGGTGCTGAGCATAATGACCCGGCGAGGTAGACACGACCCATGTTTGCTTTGCTTGTTACTCTTGGACGAAAGCAGAACCTGGAATGTAGGGCATGCGATTCATTTGAAATCATTCCCAATGAATGTGTTGCCCCCCGTTTAACTGTTGGATGTTGCCGTGTCGTATCGTGTGTACTCGCGCCGTTTTTAAATTGTTATCATCGTTGACTTTAATTATTTGTTTTATTCAAAAAATTTTAATTAAAATTATATTTTTTATTATAATTTGATTAATTATTAGAGTTATTTGAATCATAACTTAAAATTTTACATATTTGAACTAATTTTTTAAATAAAACAAAAAATCAACGCTGATATCAATTTAAAAATTTAAAAACAAAAAAAATACAGAGTAAGTACTGTTTCTGGTGCATAGACTATTTTGTTGGTGGAAAAGGTTTTCTTTTGAACTTTTAGAAACAATAGGGCGGCTTTTTTTAGATTCATGGAAATGAAATTTGGGGATGGAAGAGGGAAACAAAGGTAGAGCATTACATTTTAATCTTTTATTTATTTTCTAATTCTGAATCATTCCTCGTTTCGCATTTTCCATACAACATCTATTAGAATGATGATTTCCACTCTGGATTGGGTGTTCTGCCGTATAATGTGATCAGGTCTCTTCCATGAAACATTTCCGTTGGATTCCTGGTGCAAAGCATCTACTTGATCGTAAAATACGGTATTAGTGATGTCCTAAACATTGATTTGCCACTTGCTGAATGCATCCTTGGTACGACACCACAACGAATACTTCGAAACCTTAACAATTCCCAGAATAATTTTCGCCACGCATCCATCAAATCAGGAATCCGAATCCTATGTTCTGTCAAAGCGAAAAATGTAAACGGAGGGAATAATCATGCCGGTGTGCCATTAAACTAACACAAAACCCTCCCTTGTGTTCTGTACCGCAGACCACTTGATTAATCACGACACGGTACATGCTGCGCTGCACTCCTTAATCATTCTGCTAATTAATCTACTAATTGATCTACTCCATTCCATTCCCTCTTCCTCTGCTCTCTCCCGTCTTCTCACTCCACAGCAGAGCCAAAAACGCAAGGAGCCAAGCTGAGCTGAGTCGCTTGTGAGTAGTGAGGGGTGTGAGAGCTTGTGCCCTCTGAGAGAGAGAGAGAGAGAGAGAGAGAGAGAGGGAGAGAGTGTGAGCAATGGAGACGATAATGCCGGCCGTGCCGCCGCAGCCGAAGACGGCAGGACTGGGGCGGAGGCTGGTCAGGCTCCTCCGCCGCAAGCGCACCCCGTCGGGGGCCGAGATGGCGTACTCCGTCGCGGGGGACGAGTTCGACCAGTCGCTAGACAACTCCATCAACTCGCTGAGCAAGCTCAAGCTGTCTGGTAATCTTGCGGCCGCGTACTCTTTCGATGCATTCTTCAAGAATGCGGCGGCGGAGAAGACGACCGCGGTTGCGGCGGCGCAGCTGGCCCCTGCGCCGGTCACGGACGCCGCGAAGCACGCGTTCGTCGCGAGCTTGTTCGCCGGCGCGTCGGCGGTGAAGGCGGCGTACGCGCAGCTGCAGCTGGCGCAGCACCCGTACGACGCTGAGGCGATACAGGCGGCGGATGCCGGCCTGGTGGCGGAGCTGACCAAGCTGTCGGACCTCAAGCGGCGGTACTCGAGAGATCCGGTGGCGGCGGCCCGGAGCGCGGCGGTCCTCACGGCGCAGGTCGACGAGCAGCGTCACCTCCTCCGGACCTACGAGATCACGGCGCGGAAGCTGGAGGCCGAGCTCCGCGCGCGGGACGCCGAGGCGGAGCGCGCCCGCGCCGTGCTCGCCGACGAGTTCCGCGCCGCGTCCGCACTGGACGAGCGCGTCCAGCCGAGCCGCACCCTCGCGGCGCTCGACGGCCTCCACCTCTCCGGCCTCAACGCCACCCACTTCCTCTCCGTGCTACGGCACACCGTCAAGTCCGTCCGCGCCTTCACCAAAGCAATGCTCGACGCGATGGGCCCCGCCGGATGGGATCCCGCGGCGGCGGCGGCCGCCGTGCACCCGGGCTCCAGGTTGCGCCACCCGGGAGACGCCAAGTTCGCGCTCGAGTCCTACGTCGCGCTCAAGATGTTCGCCAACTTCCACCGAAAAGACTTTGGCATGAGCTCCCTCCACGCCCAAGAATCCCACGACCGGCGCCGGTTCTTCGAGGAGTTCACGGAGCTCAAGTCGGCGCCGGCGGCCTCGTTCCTCGACGCCGCGACCGGCAGCGCCCGGTGGGGTGCGTTCCGCGAGTTCCTGCGGGAGAGGTACCTCTCGCTGGTGCACGAGCGGATGGAAACCGCGTTCTTCGTCCGGCCGGAGCAGCGCGCCGCCGTGGCCGCTGGCGACGCGGCGTTCCCACGCACCGCGTGGTTCGCCGCGTTCGCCGAGATGGCGCGCCGCGTCTGGCTGCTGCACTGCCTCTTCCTCGCCTTCGACGGCGCCGCGACCGTCTTCCAGGCGCGCCCCGGGTCACGGTTCTCGGAGGTGTACATGGAGAGCGTCAGCGACGCGGACACGCCGACCGGACACCTCGCCGTTGGGTTCACCGTCGTGCCGGGGTTCAAAGTCCGGCGGACGGTGATACAATGCCGTGTCTACCTGTCGCACGCGGACCACCGACCCTCGTGACGGTAGCCGCAGCGCATTGCGAACGGGCGCCGACCGGCCGGCCGGGAAGCGGCGGCCGTGGGTTTAAGGATGGCTGCAGCTGGGAAACCGGCTTGCGTATGTACGTATCGTTTTAGTAATCGACCGACATCATCTATGTATCTACCTACGAAGGAATGTACCACGAATGTAGCTGAAAGCCTGAAACACGAGCATTCCATTTCAATTCCGACACGAATCGCATCCGCGATTTTCGCCAAGACGACGAGACACATGTTCTCACCGCCGCCACATTGGCGCCTGGATGCTGGATGGCATGTCTTCTTGGATGCGGATCCCGTTCGTGAGGTGAGGCGATCCAGATCTGGAACGCGCACGCGCAGGCACATTCTCCCACTTGCCTCCATCGCCACGGCCAAAAGGCCGGAAAGAGGCTGGCGGTGACGGCCAAATGAAATGGAAAGGTAGGCGGTGCGCATGGGCTCGGTTTGGGGCTGGCAGAATGGGATCCCACGCAAAACACGTCCGCATCCGTGTGTCCATCGTCCACGTTGGAGTGCAACACACATGCGTGGCCGCGGCGGTGATCTGTTTCCCTCGGTCGCCCGTTGCCGGATGGAGGCAGTCCAGTCGTCTCCGGCGTCCCTGTTGCTACAGAAACCTGCGGCGTCTGCGTCGGCCTCGAGTGGCCCCCGGCTCCCAGCCTCCCATGCGCGGGAGACCCGGTGCCGATGCACAAAAGAGATCGAGGCAGAGGCGGGTTGGGCCCCAAACGCTGCGGCGCGTGCAAGGTTCAAAGTCTTCTGGCAGCTAGTAGCCGTGCTACTCTATTTACTCACTGTCAAAGAGGTTTAGGAGTCCGATAAAAAGAAATGGTTTAGCGAGTTTCCTCAAAATCTTTATTTTTTTTCTCCAAAAACTAGTAAATTGAAAAAATCGAGCTGCACCGGTTTTCCTGAAAACCATTTTTTACCATTTGTAAACCACGGTTCCCACCAGCCGGTCATCTTCGACTTCGGTTGAAGTTTAGCTCTCAGGAGTACGTGGAGTAGCACAAGAAGTTACCAAAAGGCGTCATTTACGTAGATACTAGAAAGCAGCGTACTTTCGCCGTTGGTGGATCGGTCAACGTGAGCAGGCGAAGCAGGTTGGTTGTCGCGGCCAGACAGCTATTCCTACATGTTCAGATGTTCTCGCTGATGGATAGGAATGTCAGTTCGGGTTCGGGTCTCGGGTCTTCGTCGGATTTTGCAACCGGCTGGTGCGGGGGTGATTTTTCACCCGCGAGTCAGATCCGGACTTATCCGAATTAATTCGAGTGCGGATGCGGGTTTTTCTTCCCACTTGTGAGTGACTCATCGGGCCCGAAAATTAAGCCCATCACTCATTTCAGCCCATCTAACTTACCCCACCACTTCCATATAAAATGGTCCTAGGTAGCAACCCTTGTTGAAAAAAAATATGCTCGTTACATATTTTCTCTGGAATTTCAAATCTGTTTGAAATTGTCTGCATGAAATCCTGCATGCATGGGTCTCATAAAATGGAGTAATGTGATTAAATTCTCATTCATTCTCTTTATATGGTGGCTTATCTGGTGATGGTGCTCTCCAAAGAAATGTCCATTATTGCTGTAGACTATACAAACAGCAAAGAATCTAGCGGATGCCTTTACAAAGGGTTTATCACGGAATGTGATTGAAAATGCATCTAGAGAAATGGGATTGGGACCCGTGTGAGTCACACCACAGTAGAAACCCATCCTACATGATTGGAGATCCCTTGAAGTAGGTAATGGGTAAAAAAAACTGTTGGGGTGACGGGAGAGTACAAAAATATTTCTAACTCATTTTTGTTGAAGATGCGGTACTCTCATCTGTATGGTAGGATGACTTATGTCTCAATGTGTTCTGAAGTCTTGTTTATAAGGTGAGGTACTGTCCTATAGGATACACTCGAAATAACACACCTATATGAGCTTGACTGTGTGGTCGCGGTCTATGAGATGTGGGTATTCTCTATGAAGCTCATGAAAAGATACAGGAGCACGACCGTTAATGCTCCAACCAGAGGCTTGGTTCTTGGTGGCCTAGTATTAGCAAAGGCATTGAGAGAAGCTTTCCCACAGAAAGCTAGCAATCAAGTTTCTTCCATTGCAAAGCTGTGGGAGAGTGGAACTTAATGTTCTAGATGGTATAGTTCAACCCGAAAGGGACTTTCGTCGAAAAATTAATATATAAAACAGCTATGTGGCACTTTATTCCTTACTCATTTTGATTGAGAGAGATAGATTTGAAATTGGTGGGGACTGTTGAAAAAAAATGTTCTCGTTACACATTTTCCCTGGAATTTCAAATCTGTTTGAAATTGTTTGCATGAAGTCCTGCATGCATGGGTCTCATAAAATAGAGTAATGTGATTAAATTCTCATTCATTCTCTTTATACGGTGGCTTATCTGGTGATGGTGCTCTCCAAAGAAATGTCTATTATGGTATTAACTACTAATAAAGAGCTGTGTTAATTCTTGCCTTCAACGTTCACTCAAAAGCCATTTTATGGCAGGGAGACGTCCCTGGAAGAGACAGAAGGTGAGCCATTCTCTTCTTCCTTCTTGTTTTCTCCATTGCCACAAAGCTGCGCCACCTTCGGTTCTGAGCCGGCCGTGCTGGTCGTCGTGCAACGGCAGCTCGGCGAGCGGTGTATCTCCAAGCCCTTGCCGTGTGAGTCCTTGCACAGGGGCGGCATAGAGGTTTCTGGGCAGCACACAGTGTGTGCGGCCGCTCGGTACTCTCGTTCATTTGCTACAACCAGCTCCGACATTTTCGGAAGTTTGTACATGATTGATTGCGCAACGTCGACTACATCACAACGAGTACGTGACCGCATTGACTGTTTGCCGAGACGCTGCACTGCTTACAGTTCATCATTGCATCGATTGTGAGATCATCATCGAAAGAAAGCAGTTAGCCTATTTGATTAAATCTATAGCCTTACTGATATTGAAATTTAGCGTGTTGCTCTGTCTGTATACGTATTATCATCTACGTATATTCAGGCATGAAAAGACTAATCATGTCTAGTTTATTCACTTTGCTAATATGGGCATGTGTATGCATGATTAGTAATGCTAGTTTTCTATTCAGCTTGAGGCTATACTCTGCTATCATACATTTTTATTTGAATTATGCCATACTAATCCTTAGTCATGAATGTCTAAGATTAGTCTAGTCGTTTGGTTTAATCATTTATATGTTATTTATAGGAATCATAATTGTGACAAATTGCGCATTATTTTTAACAACCCTAACCTAATTCCCCACAGCAGCCACCGTGCAGGCTCAGCCCCTTCCCAACCGCGCCGTCCGGCCCGTCCGCAGCCACCCTCCAGCTCCTCGGCTGCGACCGGCCACCTCCTCGCCACCGTCGTCCACGACCCCGTCCTGCCGTCCCTCGCTTCGGCCCTCCCCGCAAGGCACACCGACGTTTGCTGCATGCGTCGTGCGCCGCCGCCCTGATGCCAGCCAGATCTGCAAGCGACGAGCCGGCGAGCGCGCCCCCACCCTGACCCGCGGGCGGCGACTCCAGCGAGCGGCCAGCCAGCCACCCCAGGTCGCCCATCCCCGACCCTCGAGCAATGACGCCGGCGTGAGGCCACCCTGCCCTGTGAGCGATGACGCTGACTGGGAGCTACAATGCAAACCCGACGGAGACCCGAAACCCGTCTGAAACCCACATGGTTCGGGTTGAGTTTCAAATTTCACCCGCGAGTGCGGGTTCGGGTCTAAGATTGCACCCGTGGGATTTTATGTGTCGGGCAGGTTTTTGTTAAACCCGACCCGTTGCCATCCCTACTGATGGAGCTGTTCAGTGGTTCATCTAGATGGACATGTGGAGCTGCTCAGCCTGCGAACAAGAAAAAAAACGAAAGGACATGCAGAGCTGCTCGGTAAAGACCCTGCTCGTGGATTCAAGTTCCATACAAGTGAAAACATGAAAAATGCAGTACCAGTAGAGAATTCTGTACATTGGAGTATTTCCTAATTTAAGTCGATTCAATACAACAGATTTTTGTTTTTACAAAATAACATAATATGATCATAATATTCTATAAAAAGACAGTTTGGTCGGCAGCAATGTAGATATCGTCGATCATGGATGAAGATTTAGCAATAGAATTTGCTTGTAATAGTCTTGTCATTTGAATTATATGGTCTAGATATAGTCTTGAACTTTATTTGCTTCGTTTTGAACTTTATAACAATGAGCTTCGATTGAAGTAGAGGGCGGCACATTATTACCGTTGTCTAAAAACAATAAAAAGGCAGTTTGGCGCACCTAACTCTTGCTTATGCAGGGTTCATGAATTTTTGTTAACAATATTTCCCTATGTATTTCTGGAAGAAACTGAAACCAGCGACCATAATGACACATCTTTATCGCTGCGGTAGAGGCCCCCTCCAATTCCGTTCACAAATATAAGTTATTCTGGCCTTTAAAATTTGTTTTAAAATATATGGCATTCTCACTTTTCAATACATTTTTCTCTCTTTCCAATACATTTTCTTTTTTTTCAATAAATCTCTATCTCTGTTTCTTTCCTCTCTTCATTTTCTACGTACCATACTTTTTTACTTTTCTTTAATTCTTGTGTTCAAGTTAAAACGACCTATAAAAAGTGAACGGAGAGAGTACTCTACACTGATAAAAAAAAACGTCGCTGTGTCCGGTTTTGTGTTGATTTAATAATAAGTGAGTCTCCGGCAAAAGGACCGAACGACAGGATATTTGAAACCAGCGAGCTCCATGATTCCATCGCCAAGTTGACTCTTTTATTCCATCTTTCGCTCGCTCCATTTTCAGCTCGTTCCTTCATCTTCTTTTGTCGCGGGCCCGTCCGCGCTGTTCGTGTGGTCCTTTTTGTCGCCGCCGGGTGGAGGCCCGCGAAATTTTCAATAGATACGAGATGCGGCCCGTAGACTGGCGCCGCCATGATGCCCGCCCGCCTCAAAAGGCTCGAACTGCTTAAACTACTGCTCCGTTTCCTTTGCTGAAAGATGGATTTGGAAACGCAGGAGTGTGAGACCAGATGATGTCAGAAGAACTTCATGAGGATTGAGGCCGTCTAAAAGAAAGAGCACCGTGACGGTGGACATGCGTTTTTGCAGCCGTTTCACCGGACACTGACATGTAGATAGTAATGTATACGTGGGTTGAGCGCGGAAGGATTGGCTGCGAGCAGCAACACTCGATAAATTTTTCATGTTTCATTTTGTTAGTTGTGGAAGATGCGCAAATTTGAAAAGCTCGAGAGGAGCAACTAGTTTCCTACTTTTCTGCTTGATCTGTGGACATAAATGAAAAAAAGAAAGTGCCTGACTGTGGAAACGGTCGGAGCCCGGCGCGTCGATCGTTCAGTATCCTCGTACTCCCTCCAGTCTCAAGTTTTGTGACATTTTAGCTATTTCTTCTTTGACTGCTACTTCTTGATGTTTTACAATTTTGAGGTGTTTTGGGACTGAAATACGTTCATTAGCTGCATTGCAGTTACCGAAGCATTGGAGTGAAAAAAAAAAAACGCACAATGCGCCGCTGCTGACCAGTAGGGAATAGAGATGGTACTTATTGGGGGAGACTACCAATGCTATATATTATAGGTATACATCGAAGAATAATTCAATTTAATCACACTTTAGTACGTGAGATTATATCAAAATGTCAAAAATATTGAGACAGAAGGGAGTAGCTCAGATGGCGTTGGAATGTTATTAGCCCCTTGAAAAAAGTTTGAGTTCCTTATTAGCCACTACAATATTTGAATTTCTTTACAAGCCATCCATTTTAACTTTTATTCCTTAGTCACCACTATAGTCACTTTTGTTTCTAAAATGCCCTTTGCAAGACAAATTTAAATTGTGACCATTGTAATTTCTTTAGTAATTTTATTTCGATTTCTTAAATAATTTTTCTCATTTAGTCCTTGTTTGGAACGGGGAATTTTTTTCTCTTTCTGCTTTTTTCTCTGCGAAATTGAACTGATTCCTATGCTACGAAATACCTGTGAAATTTCTGCGTTCCAAACGGGGCCTTAGCGATTTTGTATCAATTTCCTTAAGTAATTTTATTCTGATTCAGTATTTTTATTTCAGTTTTATTCAATAACTTTATTTTGATTCTGTCATTAATTTGTTTTGGTTCCTCAGTAATTATATGTAATTCAGTTTTTTTTTGTTTCGGTTTATATGGTAAATTATAAATTTTGTTCTGTTAAAGAAATCGAAACGAAATTACTGAATGCGAAAAATTACTAAAAAAATTAAAGCAAAATTACTAGAGGAATTAATACAAAACTATTGAATGAGAGAAAATTACTAAAGGAATTGAACAATATTATTGAAGAATTTGCGGTGCTCGCAAATTTAAGTTTGATTTGTAAGGGGTATTTTAGTAACAAAAATGACCATAGTGATGAATAAGGAACAAAAGTTAAAATGGATGGGTCATAAAAAAAATTCAAACTTTACAGTGGCTAATAAAAAAACCCAAACTTTTTTTGATAGCTGATAAGGAATTAATCAAGTCCAAACCCCAAAGCGGGATCACGCAGCGCGGCGGATCCTGCAGTAAGAGTCGCCGGACACAAATGCGGAGGCCGGCGGCGGGAGCGTGGTTATTAGGCCTGGAGGTTAAGTTCGAAGCTCGCAAGCCAGCTCAGCTTGCTCATGGTTCTGCTCGATTCTGTTCGGCTCGGTCAATTTTCAAACGAGCCAAACTCATTTGTCAGCTCACTTTGATTACAAGCCAAGCTGAGCTAGCTAGTTAAATTTAAAATTGTATCCTTAATTTCTTATTTCTATTTTAAAGAAAGTACATGTTGTCATGATATAGTCTTATTTTTTTTTCTCACGATGGGGTGCTAGACACAACAAAAAATTGCAATATTCTAATGAAAATTAGCCTTTTCTAAACATTAAAATATTTTTACATTAGTGCACACTTTACGTTGAGTTGCTAGGTCTACTACAGCATCGTCTTATATAAACTTCAGGGTATTGAATATGTTTGCAACTTGAAATTTTTTTCACAAATATTTGGAGATGTTTCCTAATTGTGCTTTCCGTGCTAAGCTAGCAAGCTAAACAAGCTAACTTGAGTTTGTATCAAGCCAAGCTAAACTAACATTTTGGCTCGTTTTTTTTTAAGCCAAGCCAAGCCAGCTTGTTTTTTTCACGAGCTCATCCAAGCCGAGCCAAGCTGAGCCGAGCTAGCTCGGCGTCCAGCCCTAGTGGTTATAGCTAGCGAGTTGTTTGTCGTCGGATGCCCCGTTGCTGACCCGTCTTGCCGTGCCTCCCAATGCACGTACCGACAGACTGCCGCGGCCGCGTGGGGACTGGGGCGCATGCACGGCGTTTGGGTGACACAAGCAACCGAGCCGCGAGCTTTCACGACACCGGTGCCCAGGCGCGATGCCAGCCGTCCTGCAAATGTTGACCGACGATGATGTGATCGATAAGGGCTGGGTAACGTGGAAAAGAAAGGCAGCAACGTTCAACGTGATCAATTTGGTGCTGCTAGTAGTTGGCCGATCAGATCACCCCGTACGTGGCTCTGACCCCGTCGGCCGGAATCCAAAGCCCGGACTCAAAGAGGTCCCCGCGTGCGGGCGGATCAGCATCGAGGCGCATCGGGATGCCGGTGGAAAGACGTGACTGCCCGCGGCCGGGCGTCCTGGTAGGCTGGTAGCGAGCAGAGCAACCAGCTACGCCCTCGCCGGCCAGGCCGCCCTGGCCTTTCCGACACCGTCAAACAGTGTTGTTGATCGGGTACACGGTTATATGGATGCTAGCAACGGTGCAGACCTAAATCCTCCTTTAAAATACGGAAATTTTTCGGTTTTCTATATTTGTTTTATAAAATTGAATTGAATCAGTGAAATTTCTGTCTTCCACAGGGGACCTAAATGTTGGAGACTGGGATCCCATCACAGCCCTAACGTATCTGAAAATGGGCCTATCAGGTAAGCCTCAACGTTGCAGGCTCCATCCTCCATGAAGATGAGGAGTTTTTTTTTATTTAATCCTTTTTTAATTAATATTTTCAAAAAACCGCACCGAACTAAATTTGCAAATTTATACTGTTTGTCACGCCAATCGTAGTGGCGCGACTTATGAAGAAATCATGCTATGTAGATCGGCGTGACTGGAGTCACATCAGCCACGGAATCCCAGCTGGATGCCACACGTGTCGCGCCGATCGGCTTGACGCGACTGGAGTCACGTCAATCTGTTTGGCGTGACTCCAGTGGCTATTAGGCGGCAGCGAGCCCCGCGCGGCTCTTCCTTTGCCTTTCTTCTTCCTCGCACGCCCGCGCCCGCTCGCCTTTCTCTCTCTTCGCCGCGCCTCCTCGTCAAAAATCCAGCCAAGATCGGCCCTCCACCTTCCTCAAACTTGGAGTATTTGGTCCTTGAATGTAGCTCTCCCATTCCATCCGAGTAGATTTGTTTTTCATACATATTTTGTTAGGTTTTGGGGTACATAGGGTTTAGTGAAATGTAGAGATTTTTAGTTGATGATTTGCATGACTGTGGTTGTTTGAGGCGCGTTATATCGATAGATTATCATATTGCACCGCGATATTAACGTGTATGATTGTGTGCATGTGTTATTTTTCAATGTTTACTAATTTCTATTTATTTTTTGTTTTGTGATAGATAATTTTTGAAAACTAGAGTGCTATTTGTTGAATGGATCGTATAGTTCGTTTATTCCATCATTGCATTTTGAATAAAAATGATGAAGTGGTTAAGAGGTGCGAAGAAGTGATTTCATTTGAAAAACCACCTTCATTTTGTGAAGTTGAGGCAAGGGTGAAGTCTATTGTTCGAGTGGATAGTGGTCTTAAGTTTTGTGGTCGGTTTGATGTGGGAAGTGGCGGTATAGCGCACTACATTTTGTTGAAATTAGCATCGAAAGATGATTGGAACCTTTATAAAAACTGTTTGAAGGACGCTCAAGTGAAATGTGCTGAGGTTATAGTTGATATAGTTGAGGAGGAAGAGGTTAGTTATATTTCATTAGTATGTGAAGATGTATGTTTGGTGTAGGAGCCAATTGAGGTATTGATTGCAGCGAAACCTTGTTTGGAGCAGAATGAGAAGAACCTATCAATGTCACCGGTGTATGATTGGACGGTTGTTAACAATGATTTTAATAAAGATACTTTTGATGTAGAGAAAAGAGAACTCCAAGATGAAACACATTCGGTGGGGTTCGAGGAGTCATCGTCGGGTAATGAAGAGGGTGATTTTCGTGACAATGAAGTAGGTTTCGAAGATGAGAATGTTAGTGATGTTGATGGAGCGCAACCTGCTGAACATGAGAACATAGGTAGCAATGTTGAAATAAATTGAAGTATAATATATAGTGAAGATGAGTTGCGTGCATTAGAAGATATGAATGTAAGGTTAACTAAGGGGCCAATGCATGCCGACCTTACTAGGACGGAGGTTGCTATAACGAACAATGGCAACCTAGTGATAGTCAGAACCCTTTTATCAATACGAGTATGACTTTTGAGACTTTGAAAGATCTAAAATATTTCTTCGAGGACTATGCAGTGCGGCACTATAGACCTTTCTATGTGTGTAACTCGAACAAAAAAGAGAGGTACACAATCAAGTGTCAGCATGCAACATGTCATTGAAGTGTTTGGGCCCGTATACAAAAGAAGTATGGTGGACGTTAGAAAGTGACCAATGTGAAACAACCTCACACATGCGGTACAACCCATATTAAGCAAGTGCATTTATAAGGCACGGCGAGGTACTTTGAACTTCGCATTGCTCCAATGTTATGGGCTGACTACAACATCACTGTTGCATCTCTTATTGAGGCTATACATAGTTTCACCGGTTACCGTGTGAAGTTTGGCAAGGCACGGAGGGCGAAACTGTTTGCCATGGCCGAAACTTGGAGAGATTGGAAAGAGTCTTATAATACTATACCTAGAATTTTGAGTGCAATTGCTCGTTACAATCCTGGAACAAAATATTTCATAGATACCCAAGAAATGCTATAACTTGCAAAACAAATCATCGCACATCATAGGATCATCATCAACGATGCTTATAATATCGCAGGGATTACCAACACGTCTTTGCAGGTCACGTAACTCCTCGTACAAATGCTTAATCCGTTGTTCAAGAAACTTGATATATGCTTCGGTCGCAGGAACAAAAGCTGGGTCAATTCAGTAAGTCCAGCCACAGTTTTCTTCATCGTAGTACCACAAAAAATGAAATGAATATTACGAACTAACCGTAACATAAATAATGACAAAGAAAGAAAATAGGTAATGGCATACTAACCTCTCTCTTAGGGCACCGAAAGAAGCGACGGACAGATCCGTCACCTTTCACCTTCATTTGTACAACACATTTCAGCTCATGTGTGCACTTAGGCCACTCTTCCTTACGACTGTCATATGAACGTAATGGATTTCTCATACCAAAATCTCTCCATGTTTGAATTGAAAACTCAAAAATATGTTGCTCGTACCACGATGGACTAAAACTCTCATCGTATCTCACAGGTGGTGGCCTAACAGCGGCTCTCTTACCATGACCTCTACTCCCCATGATTGCTTATTGTTGAATCTGAGTGGAGTATAGAATGCGGGGAGAGGAGGTGGGTTTTATAGCTGTCATGGTCTTTAGTTGGAACTGCATTGATTCACTAAGGACATGTAGTCACGTCAAATAAAATGACGCAGGAATCTTCACTGTTTACACGATGAATCTGCACTGTTTACGCATGCATGCGTTTGTACGTTATCTTTTCGTGCACGTCTACTAGTTTACAATATTCATAATGGACAAAGTAAGATGTAGTTCAATGAATATGGTGCGAGAGGGTACGGTCATTTTATTCTTAGTTACTGGTACATAGGAATACATAGCATACATAGACTGCAGAATACATCATACCATTGATAAACTACATTCCCTTCTAATCTGTGCCAGAAAATGTCTTATACGGGTACAGCGACCTCTAACTATTTCATATTGTCGCATCTTCAATCCTATCTCTCTTTCAGGTAGTTGTTGCTGGTATCAAGTAGCGTGCGTTCCATCCTCTCATACTCTTGCATACGCATATAGTACTCAGCATTATTTTCTATTTGTGTGATATATGCAACATTGTTTGGTGCAGAACTGTTGTCTAACCATTCTTCAAACTCACATGACTTGTATATACGAAAT
Source organism: Zoysia matrella (assembly GCA_001602295.1). Taxonomy (NCBI): domain Eukaryota; kingdom Viridiplantae; phylum Streptophyta; class Magnoliopsida; order Poales; family Poaceae; genus Zoysia; species Zoysia matrella. Next base: position 22,805 of record BCLG01002192.1, read on the forward strand.
ACAAACAGTTCAAGTTTAAGTAACATAACAAACTATAATCATATGAATGCATAAACATAAGTAGTTGAATGAGGTACTATCGTTACCTGATAATCAGGTTCCAATTTTGAACAATGGAAATACGTACGACCATGGTATATGGAAAGTTTAGCTCGCTCTCCACATTCACAGCATGGTCAATCTTCCCATGGTGGGATTTCTAGCCTCCAATTTGCATTGGATGCCATTGTGATCTGTGATACGAGAATCGTTCACTCCAACTTCGTTTTATAGGTTGAAAACCCAAGGGTGCATGGACCAAATCCATGTCTGCGAGATTCTGCACCTCACATGTGATGCTCCAACTTTAGCAGAATACCATTATTGATGCTCTGTGACACTGACGTGTCTGTTACAAGTGGCATTGATTCTTTTCGCATTAGGTTCTTGAGCTGCTGTAGAGATTAGTATGACAGGTCACACTGATGGGTACGATATGTCACATCAAATAGGTATGTGATTATAAGCCTAACATAGTGTACGTTACATGGTAATAGCACAACGTCAAATTAGTAACATTGTTCATACGCTACTAGTACTACATCATCAGAACAAGACATAGAAAGAACCACAATAATAAGTACTACATGTCCATCGCGCCAACAACAACAATAACATTAAGTTCATACAACATTTTTAACATTAATTAAAATGAAGGAAGGATAATTAGTCATCTTCATCATCACTTGGGTTCGTGATACTTTTGCCTTTGTCAAGGCGGGCCACCATTTCTTTTATCACATCCGCATCAAATTGCAACTTCTTGTTTCCTCCTCTTATTTCTGTCTCCTCTTTTCCTGCTCTCTTGCCTGTTCTTCTTCCTCTAGCCTTCTCTTCTTTTTGCTCTGCTCCAACCTAGCAAAATATGATTCTCAGGAATGTGGGTCCTTCGGTCTTGCCTCATAATAAGCTTTTTCTCTAGCCCTTTGAGCTTCTAACTACTTCTGACGACACTCCTCTTGGCACACTGGATCGACTAGCTTTTCCATCATTTCTTTACACCATGATATGCACTCTAAAGCCGTAGCAAATGTTGTATGCCATGGCGGGGACAAATGATTTCATGCCTTCTTAGGAGTATACTTCTCTTGATTCTTGCTCCAATACTTCAATGCAATCTCATAGGCATCATGCTTATCCTTTCTTTTATCAATTCCAAACCCTCTTTGGATTGTTTCAATGATCCATCCTGAGGGACATGTGAAATGTTTATACCGGATCTCTTTTCTTCTGCTTCTCAAAACCTCCTCCCTTTGTTTAGGATTATACAATTTTAACTGCGCGTAAAATTCATCCTGATCCCTCTATTCCTCCCAATTGCAGCTCCGAGTGTGTTGCATAATAAAGTACAAGTTGTATTTCATATACTACTAAAGTGAAAATGAGCATGAAGAATACAAATAAATATCACAAAATCACTATATTACCCATGCATCATCATCACCTACTGTGTTGCCACAGTACCATCCAAATGCTAGCTCCGATGGAACCACTACTTCTCTTGCACGCACACCGCATTGACACAAAACCTGAGGCATCTCATTGCATGAAAAGTGTAAATTGTTACTCAAATCTGGCCAATCTTCAAGTTTTGGATAGTGAGATTTTGGACCATCATATATCCATTTCTGGAAGTCACACATTCGCTCACAATTCTGCATGATGACATGATACTTGTTAATATTAAGCAAAGTCATGAATTACCACAAAAATTACTACACATTTAACTTTACTAACCATGAACTGCTTAGGACAACAAAAAATGGAGTGTATGTTAAACTAGCAGGCGGCCTTTCTAGCTCGGCCCAATGACCACAATTGCACAACGGCGGATTGCAGATACATGTGTTTGATGCTTCCGCCTTCTCCTCATCCGTCATAGGAGGAGGATTTGGTAGTGGAGGTAACCATCGCTCGAAAGCTTCGTACCGGACCGTCTCGTATAGGTCATGTGAAAATAGTAGAATTATCTCATCAACCATCTCGGGACCATCAATCTATTAGAAGAATTTGCAACTATTCCAATGACCCTGTAAAATCATTGTTAATCATATGTATTTCTTTATTCTTTAATGTAATCCTTACTTAATAAATACAATAATCTTACACAGCCTTTGTTAGGGCACGTATAATATGCACGTGCTGCCGTTGTTGGATGTCTGGATTGAATCACCTCGGCAACGGAATTACATTCACATCTCGGAACTGGAAGCGGTGGAGGCACTTCACCATCCGTCGACATTGGGGAACCGTAATTTTTCTTCGGCTCCTTTAGATACAAATGACCTCACTTACCCTAAATAAATGATTCAAAATGACACATCTTAATACAAATGATACCCAAAACAAGTAAATTTCTTCTATTTGTAACAAAAATTAGGTATATTCCACTAAACCCTAACTACTCCAAACCCAAACAAACATTTGTGAAAAACAAATCTACGCGGAGGAAATGAAAGAGATACCTTCACTCGACTCTTTATCGAAGTTTGAGAAAGGGGAGGCTCGATTCGGGCCGCATTTTAGAGGTGAAGTCACGAAGAAGGAGAGAGAAAGAAGAGCGCGAGTGCGTGAGGAAGAAGAATGGAGGAGGAAGAAGCCGCGGGGGCTGGCGGCCACGTCATAAGCACTGGAGTCACGCCAAACAGATGGGCGTGACCCCAATCACGCCAGTCGGATAGGCGCGTCTCGCGTGGTGTCCAGCTGGGATTCCTAGGCTGACGTGACTCTAGTAGCGCCGGTCCACATGGCGCGGCTCTTTCACAAGTCGCGCCACTACGTTTGGCGTAACTAAAACGGTCTAGATTTAGAAATATAGTTCGGCTCTTTTTTTAAAATATTAATTAAAAAAGGATTAAATAATAAAAAAATAATTCTGAAGATGAGCCAATCAGATAAGCCTCAACGTTGCAGACATAAAGGAATAAAACTTAAGCATCTTGTCAATGATAATGCACATTGGTAAAGCAGAAGAAAACGGCGCGGCGTATAATGTGAGGCGACACACGCAGGGACAAAGCGAAGCACGAAACAAGAACTGCACTTTAATTGAATGTGCACGGCCAGGCGGCGGCTGACGAGAACGAGACAAAGCATGTTCTTACATTTTGCAGTGACGTGCGCTTAAGCACGCTTCCCCCAGCATCGAGCTGAGCAACGTTTTTTTCCGAAAGACTTGTCTATGTACTCGCGAGGTGTCAAAACGCACGCCAGTAGCTGTTTTATTTCTAGAATTTGTTGACCGTGTCATCATTGACCAATATATTTCTATAAATTTAATTAATGTAAGATTTAAATTTTTAAATTTATTATGAAAACTATTTTATATCCTTTTCAATTTTAAAATATCGACACTATTGACTTTACATCAACTTTGACCATTCGTCTTATTAAAAAGGATCAATTGTGAAACTGACCAAAGTTGAGAATTAAAAAAGGACCAATTATGCAATTGACAAAGTTGAGAAGTAATTACATGTTTGACCCTATTTTTAGAGTTTTTGCATTTGACTCTGTTTTTTAAATGAATGCTGGGATTGACCCTGCTTTTCCATTAGATGGGTATGGATGGCCCTGTTTTGTAAATGAAAAATCCAGCGGCATATAGAAATATTTTGGCAATAATTGAATGGATTTTAAATTTATTTTTCACAAAATTTTGAATGGATTGAAAATACAGGCAACAGACCGTAGACAGGACTCCTCTCTAACTCTAAGAGTCCTAGGTTCAAATTGTTGCAACTTTTTGTTGCCATTGTTAACACTGTTAACTGCTCCAGTGCTGTGGAACTGTTTCGTGCAGCTTGAAAATTTGAAAATCAAGAACTGGGATGCACTTGACCACTGGCCAGAAAATGTTTTCTGGTGCTTGATGTCATTAAGGAGACTAATGGTTTGAGAGTGCAACAAACTAACAGGAGGTACACAAAAATTAAAAAGCTTCATCTGAGCACATTACTGTATCCCACCGCATCTGGAGTCTCTAAAGCCCTTATTGTTTGGGGCTGGTTTAGGGGCGATCCAGTTCATGGGTGGCCACGGCCCACGGGGTTAAGAAGTGGTCACTCCAGTTCAAGGGTGGTCCGGTTCTAGTTGAGGAGTTCTAATACAGTGGCGAGAATGGCATTTCCCGTGTGGAATATTCTCTATGGTGTGTTACACAAAAAAAAAAAATTACAGTGTTCTCAGGACAATTTGATTGTGGTGGTGCAGCCATGACCAATGCGCATACGGACGATGTACTATAAATAAATTTTCCTTAGGATGTGTTTGGTTTGAGGTCAAAATGGGATGAGTCAGGGTCATCCCTCTTTTGAGGGATGGGGTGGGGTGGCCCCTGCACTTGTTTGATTGGAGGACTGGGGCGAGCCAATTTTTTGTTTGGAACCTGAATGAGGCCGCCACTATTTCTCTCTCGATCTTTCTGTTTCTCTCTCACTCTCTCTGCTCTCTCAATCTGCCGCTAAACATAGCCGTCGGGCCGCCGCCTTCGCCGCCAGAAGCCACCATCACCACTGCTGGGAGCCACCTCCGCGAGCAGCCGCTGTGTGCCTCCTCTGCCACTGCCGCCAGGCTGCGATGCGCGAGCGTGGGGAGGGAGCCGTCGCTGCCGTCGGGCTGCCTCCACCGTCGGACCGCCGCCGCGAGCCGCCTTCGATGCTCAGCCACCACGTGCCTCCTCCTCCTCCGTCGTCGCCGGGCCGCCACGTGCCTCCATCGCCGCCTCAGGGCTGCTGCAGGCGAGCGCGCGAGGCACAGGAGCAGCATGGGACTGTGCGGGAGCCGCGCCATCCGCTCGTTTTCGAGGGACGGTGTCGCCCTTGAATCTGGCGAATATTCGCCCCGGGGGCCGCCCCCGCCCCGGCTTGCCCCCAAGCCAAACGTCGCCGGATTCGTGGCCACCCCATCACATCCAAGTTGGCCCCTGAAGCAAACACACCCTAACTCTTCGATATAGGTTCCCATCCTGCTGGCATTTGTGAGGGAACTATGGGTACGTTGGCTCTCTACCGATGCAGACTGTTCCAAATTTTGGCAGACCAATGAAATTTGGCTCTCGTTTGGATTTGCACCAACATTTGGTTTACCCAGAGATTTGGCATTACCCAGATACTAGGGCGAGTGAAATGGCTGCCGATGCCAGGGTAAGTGAGAGAAATGGTTGTAGTGCCAGATGGCAGCAAATCATAGGTGGCACAAAGTCCGAAATTTGTTGATTAGCACCATTTCAACGATTATATCTCTAAAACCGAGCATCTAAATTACTATATGATTTCACCATTAAATTTCTTTCAATCAAATGTACAAAATAAGATGTCGCATAAATATATGTTCTTTGAAAAATATTATATGATATGTGGGTCCCACATGTCATAGTGCAAATTTGAATAAGAATTGGTACGGCTGTAATTCAAACACATATTTTCTCCTACTGTGCCAACGATTTGGTAAAGATACAAACCAAACAACATTTCATTACCCTCGTTTTGGTAATGCCCGTGATTTGACAACTCTAAATTTTGGTAAGGCATGCATACGAGTGATAAACCGAACATCCCTATGTATTGTAAGTTGTGCTAATCTAGTCCTTCGTACTCCTGTCATAAAAAAAAGAGTCCATCGTACTTAGGGCTATCAATGGGCCAAGCTCAAGCAAGTCTAGGTTATCCAGCCTCAAGCTATCCAGTCTCGAGCTTGAGTTCAACTAAAGCCGAGCTGAAGCGAACCCAATTTAAACTTCAAGCTCGAGCTCAAACATGGTCATGGTGTAATTATTTTCAAATGAGAGGGAGTATATACCCTCTACTCAAATATTCAACACATAGATTATTACCTAAAAATGGATCAGAGATTTCGTATGGTAGTGTCACCAAGGTCCTGATTGAAATTTAAAACTGCAGATTTGTCTCTAGTATTATCTAAGTTGACCAACTATCTTTGGCAGCAATAGTAAAAATTTCTTTCTATATGAGCCAACCTACTTTCCTTTTGGCAGAAAATATTTTCACTACTTCATTTCTGGCTCTCTAAGCATACATATACGTGGTTCAGTTTTGATACACTGGTTAAGTAAACAAAACTTTTTCTGTGAGGTACGTTATGTTCTTATGTAATTTCTTCTTGTCAGAAATTTAAGCATTTTATGATATATTTTAATTCCAAATGTATTAATAAATATGAGTAATATTGTGACATAAGGTGTGTTCATGCTCATATTTAATCTGTACAAATATAAAAAGAACACAATAAATAAACACAGGAAATTCAGGATGTACCTTATGGAACCAACGACACCATTAATAATAGTCGACATGTTGAGCTGCTTGAAGTCGTCGCTCACAGTAGATGCAGGAAGAACGAAAGTCGTGCAGTCCCACGGCCTTCTGGAAGTAGTACTCTCTCCGGTTCAAAAAGAAGATCGTTTAGGACAATGTTTTGGTCAAACATTGGGAATATAAATTATAAACAAGTCTTAACTTATTAAGTTTGAGAATATGAAAATAATATGATTAGATTAGTCTTCAAAAGTACTTTAATAAAAGTATAAATATGTTACTTTTAATAAATATTTTTATAAAAAATAGAAGTCAAAGTTATGTTTTGAAGACCGTGTCGTTGTCCAAAACGACTTTCTTTGTGAACCAGAGGAAGTATGAAGTAGTCGAATGGTCTACCTGTGCACACAATGCGCTCCCCAAAAACTTAGCTCGTCCGCCTACTTGTGCAGGTGTTGCAAGTGGACGAAGTTTTAGAGGTCTGCTCTCGCAAGTTTTGTGCGCGCAGAGACTTGCGAAGGGAATGTGAAAGGTGCAGCGATAGCAGTAGAATTCTGAGGTAAGGTTTGCACTGAATCAACCTTATTGCGGAAGAATAAATGACCAATAACTGTCCTCCATTTAGTATGCTAATTACTAGTAATGTCTGTACTTAATTCACCATTTTAATTGAGCCGATGCAATTCTCGATAAGATTAATTACAGTTTTAATTGAGTTGATTCAAATCTTGGAAACGGCAAAATTAACTCGGTGCAAGAAGAACTTCGACAGTGTGCACACAGGCATACCGCTCGTCACAAGTCACGCAAAATATTCACGCGAAAACATGTGCAACTCGTGTACACATCGCGCACGGCACGGTACGGTACGGCATGGCTCGGCTTCGCTCGGCGCGCATATGGCTTCCTTCTCCTCTGTCCCAATTTCACAACCAGTGAATCATAGTCCACCCATTTAAGTTGCTTAAATTCCTCCTCAATTAGCAAGGTGGGACTAACCATATTAACCGCTAACAATTAAGTGGACCTTGAAATTTAGATTAATTGGCAATTTATTGGACCTTATAACCCAATTATGCCAACAATCCTCACCAATTTCGATGCACATAAGAAATGCTCTCGTTTTCACTATTATTTTGATATACCAGTATTTTGATGGAGCCTGTTAAGTTGAACATCCACCAAGAGCAATAATTATAGTTTGTTTACAACTGATCAATGGACTATGTCTTGAATTGTGAGTCTTGTGCAAACAAGCTTTACCAACACCTATTTCTGGTACTATGCTACTAAAAGCATCCCCACGGTTTGGAGAGTATAATTCATACTCAAGGCCTTTCATGAGTACCTAGAGATTACCCAAATTTCATAGACTATGACCGTCAGTCGAACTATTCTTATAAGATGTTCTGTAGGACAATATCTTTGCTTAATTAAGCCGCACGAATCACATTGAGGCAAAAGTCAACCTGCCTTACAGTTTGAAGAGAAATGCATTTTCACAAGAATAAGCCGAGCAAATTCTTTATTCGCCATCGAAAATTATACCATTCCCTTATTTGCCATAAAAAATTACTTTTCCCTTACCTGCCACAAGATTTAATTTCGCTTCCCTTGTATGCCATGATTAACATTTGCTTCTAGCTAAAAATGAATACAGAACTTGGATTTCAGAAAATCTATAGATATATTACTATACATTATGGGAATTTATATTTTTCTTATGTTTATGATTAAAAAATATAAATTATGATTAAAATACATAATGCAGTCAGTTATAAAAAGGCTCCCCTCTGAGAAGGCTCCTGGACCGGATGGATTCACTGCTGCTTTTTTAAGTCTTGCTGGAGTATCATCAAATTAGATATTATGGCTGCAGTTTCATCCATCGGAAGCAGGAAATTCAGAAATTTCAAAGTGATCAACACAGCTTACATTACCTTGATTCCCAAGAAAGAAGCAGCTGAAGAGGTGAAGGATTTTCGACCCATAAGTCTGGTCCACAGTTTTGCCAAGCTTGTCACTAAGCTGTTAGCTAATTGTTTGGCTGTTAAGATGCATGATCTGGTATCTCCTAACCAAAGTGCTTTTATTAAAGGTCGATTCATACAAGATAATTTCATGTTGGTGCAGCAAACAGCCAGATTTTTGCATCAACATAAACAGCCTTCGCTGATGTTCAAACTGGATATCTCCAAGGCTTTCGATTTGGTCTAATCTGGAGGGACATTATCAGTGGGCTGCTTGCTACATCTTCAACTCGGGTCTTGCTCAATGGGATTCCAGGGAGATTAATAGAACATCATTGAGGGCTCCGGCAAGGTGATCCCTTGTCGCTGATGCTTTTTATTCTTGTTATGGATGTGCTCAGCTTTATGTTCAAGAAGGCAGCAACAGAAGGGTTGTTACAACCCCTCTCCTCTAGACCCATTCAACATCGTATTTCACTCTATGCAGATGATGTGGTCTTATTTATCCGGCCATCTGCGAATGATATCAGTACAACTTTGGGGCTGCTGCAGGCTTTTGGTGAAGCCTCTGGTTTGCATAATAATGTGCATAAAAGCAATGTTTATCCTATCAGATGCGATTCCCCAGATTCAATATCCTCGCTCGACTTGCTGCCATGTCAGATTTCAAACTTTCCTTGTAAATATCTTGGGTTGCCTCTCTCACAGCACAAGCTCTCGAGGACACAACTTCAGCTGGTGATTGGATCGCGGACCAACTGCCAGGTTGGAAGGCTGAGTTGATGACTAGAGCTGGCAGACGAGTTCAAGTGCAATTTGTTCTTACTGGTATGCTCATATATCTGGCTATGGCTATTGATATGCCGACTTGGGCCATGAATGCTATAGATAAAATTCGAAGAGCGTACCTTTGGAGAGGTCGCAAGGAGATCAGCGGTGGACATTGCCTGGTGGCATGGGGTACAGTTTGTCGTCCCTTGGAGCTGGGTGGCCTCGTTATCTCTAGTCTCAAGAAACTGTGTTGGGCTCTGCAAATTAGGTGGCTGTGGCTAGAAAAAAACTGACCCCAATCGCCCATGGGCCTCCCTTCCACTTCAGAGCTTTCTTCTCTACTGCACTACAGACTGAAGCTGGGGACGACACTAGCACTTTATTTTGGGAAGATCGGTGGTTGAATGGATAGAGAATAGTGGATCTGGCACCTCGGCTATATCACACTATTCCCAGGAGAAGAACCAAATCAAGGACTGTGTGTGAGGCCCTCACTAATAGGACTTGGATTTCTGATTTGCAGGGAGCTCTAATAGTGGGGGTTCTAATTGATATCCTGCATCTTTGGGATGTCCTCAACAATTTTCATCTGAATGTGAAAGTACAGGATTTTCATCAATGGCGCCTCTCAGCTAGCAGCAAGTTCTCAGTAAAGGACGCTTATCAAGGATTTTTTATAGGAGCTGTCCGCTTTGAGCCTTATGATAGAATCTGGAAGTCCTGGGCACCTGCGAAATGTCAGTTCTTCATGTGGTTAGCAGAACTTAATCGATGTTGGACTGCAGATCGTCTGGCTCGTAGAGGACTGGCTCATTCAGAGCGTTGTGTATTCTGTGATCAGGTGGAAGAATGCATTAATCACATCCTCTGTGCTTGCGTTTTCTCCTGTCAGTTCTGGTTCTTTCTTTTGAGGCGAGTTGGACTGCAGGAGCTTTGTCCCCAGCCTGAAGATGTTTCTTTTGGCTCCTGGTGGAAAACAGCAAGTTCTGCGGATAGTGGTCAGATTCGGCAAGGTCTTAATTCCCTTATTATTCTTGGTGACTGGTCCTTATAGAATCACAGAAACCGCTGCACCTTTGTTGGACTTTCTCCCAATCTGGCCGCTGTTCTAGTTCAAGCTGGAGAAGAGAGCATATGTTGGGAGATGGCAGGATCAAAAGGACTATCTTCTCTGAGAGCCCTGTCCTCCATTACTTAGTTGCTGATGGTCGCTTAGGCTGGCTGGGGTGCGTGTACTCTCTGTATGGGCGCTGTGTTACTGTGTTAAGTGTTTAGTGTGTGGGCGTTCTGTTGTTGTTGTGTTTTTGTTTTCTGTTTATGTTGGACCTGTAAGTGGGGTTCTTTACTCTTTTTCTTCTTAATATAATGATACGTAGCTCTCCTGCGTGTTCAAAAAAAAATATGTCTAATAGATTTTTTAGATCCAAGTTAGAAATGCATTATTGGCTAGGAGGAAATGGTGATCATGGCATAAAAGGGAAACAAAATTAAAGCTAGTGGTAGATAAGGGAAAAGTAAATTTTCGAAGGAGAGTAGGAAAAATGTAAACTTTTTGATGGTGAATAAGGAATTTCTCCTTAAAGGTTATCTTCTCTCAGTCAGTCAATGACTTGACTATCGTGATTCACGGGATCTCCAATCACACAGGATTAGTTACCACTATGACATGACTCACGTGATGGGTCTCAAGACTAATTCTCTGGATGCATAGTCTATCACATTTCATTAAAGACCCTTTGTGAATTGATCTGCTAGATTTTCAGACGATTTGATATAATCTATGGCTATAACTCCGGAGTTTCTCAAGTTTTTGACAGATTTTAACCACCTCTTTACATGCTTAGATGACTTCATGTTATCCTTTGAACTGTTCACTTTGACAATCACCGTCTATTATCACAATTCATTAGGATACCCAGCACTTGTTTTTCAACCATAGTTCACGTAGCCATTCAACTTGAATAGTGGCAGTATCTAATGCTGTATGTTTTGCTTTCATAGTTGACTTCATTAAGATAGTCTGCTTGCAAGACTTCCAGGTAACAACCCTACCTCCATGCGTGAACATATATCCGCTCATAGCTTTTAACTCATAAGCATCAGAAATCCAATTTGAATCACTATAACTCTCTAGACCCTCGCGTTCCTAGTATAGTGAATCTCATATTTCATAGTACCTTTTAGGTAGTTACTCGCTCAAGAGCAAGGCAATGATCGTCTCTTGGGTTTAAAATAAACCTACTCAATTTGCTCATAGCAAACACTACAACAAAATGGATTTTTAGTCATCAAGTTTTATTGACCAAGAAATTTGGTCACTAAAAATTGACAAATAGTGGTCAAGATTTGGTTTTTATTTTGACATACATTTTTAGTGACCAAGATAAATGCTCATTGGTTAATAAATGCATTTAGTTACCAAGGGTTTCCTAATTGTTATATAGTTTTAGTAACCAACACACACACACACGATGAAACTATCCTACACTCCGGGTGTAGAATAGTTATTCTACACCCGGGTCGGACTAGGCGCGCCCAATTGAGCCGCCAACCGAGCGCGC
>BCLG01002192.1:35267-52462 GCA_001602295.1 Zoysia matrella
CTGTTTTTAGGTGGGTCAAAGCGCTGGCGGGCGAGGAGGCGGGCCGGTCGTTCAACGTGCGGGCCATGTCGCGCGGCGCCATTATTCTACACCCTGGGTGTTAATAGTATTTGTGTATATATACACACACACACACGATAGCACCCAACCCTGCCCCGCCCTTGCGCTCCTCCGCGGCCCCGCTCCGACGGCGTCCCCGCCGCCTCCGCTCATCGACGTGATGCCACCCCCGACTCCGCTGCCGCCCTCCATCGCCGCCGCGCTAATTCAGCGCGCGACGCCTCAGCCCCGACACCGCCCACCGCGAGCAACCACCACCGCGACCGGCACCGCCCTTGGCACCCCACCACCCCGCCCGCATGACGCACCCCACCGCCAGGCCTTCCTTCCTCCGTCTTCTATGTCCGGTGGTAGAGTGCACGAAATTAGGGGGTACAAATCCACGCAGCTAAAGGATTCTCTGGTGACGATGGCGTTGGCGGCTACACCGCAAGCTCGCCGGTGATGAGATTTGCTCTGAAGGAAAGAAATTACTGAAGGAATCTGGAGGAATTACTGAAAGAGAATGAAAATTACTGAATGAATTTAGAGAAATTACTGAATGATTAAAGGAAATCACCGAATTAACATTACGAACGAAAAGAAATTACTGAAGAAATCAAATAAAAAAACTATTGAAGGAATAAAAATTACTCAGTGCGATGAAATTACCGAAGCAGTCGAAAGAAATTATTGAATATCTACGGCGCGCGGGGGGGGGGTGGGAGGCGGGCGTGCTCAGTCAACACGCGGGCGGGCGCACGCGGTTGGGCGTGGTCGCTGGCGCGACTGTCTGACCCAGGAGAGGACAACGCAGTCCATCCTGATCCAGGCGGGGACGAGGGGCTGGGCATTGTCGGCAAGCACGTGGTCGGTCAGGGCGTAGCAGCCGAGGGTGACGAGGAAGTAGCCATGCCACTTGTTGTAGTTGGGCGACAGAAGCTCCAGAACAATAGGCACTAGGGCCCTAATGTTCTGGATGCCGGCAGCCTGGGCGTGGAGGTTGGCGATCATCTTCAACCAGCACGGGCGTTGTGGAAGGAGAGGCATGCCGAGCACGGGCAGCGGCTGCCTCGCGCTCGAGGGCTGCGGCGGCGTGGCGCTCGTGGTCGAGGGCGTCGGAGGTGGCACGGACACAAGCCTGAGCAGCATCGGCAGCCTGGACGGGGGCGGCATCCGCGGCAGTGGCGGCGTCCGGAGCGACAGCAGCGGCAGCTTTGGTGGCCTGCGCGTGAGCCACAGCGTTGTCCGTTGTGACCTCGGCAACCCGAGCGGCGCTGGCGCGCTCAAGGGCTGCAGGATCGGGGGAGGAGGGGCAGCCATAGGTGGTGGCGGCTAGGGTTAGAGAGGATGCGGAAGCAGGTCAAGACCGCGATGATCTCCTGATACCATGTGAGAAGGTGTGTTACACTGATTGATTGATTACTATACACAGCAGTGTACAGTATATATAGACCACGGTGATTATCACACATCCTTGATTTACAGAAACAGGATCAAGGGGGATAATCCTGGGCTATGCTTCAGGCGCAAGGCAAGCTGCCAGGAGGTAGGTGTGCGCAGAGAGGGAAGGAGATAAAACTCCTCTAAACACTACCATAAACACATATTCTATCACAGGATGTGAGGGAATCCCGTTTTGGTATGAACGCTTTTAAAGAGTCCAAAATACAGATATTGCTCTCGAATTATTTGTAAGATACATGACCTGATGCATGACGTTGCACAATCTGCTATGGGGCAAGAATGTGCTCGTATATCGACAGAACCAAGTAAAAGTGAGGTCTTCCATTATTCTACTCGTCATTTATTTGTACCACATGATAATCCGGAAACTATTTAGAATTATTTTCTAGAGAAAAGGGTCCCATCTCTTCAAATCTTTTTTTTGTACGGGATATGCAGATGGAAAATTACAGTATTTATCAAAATACAACTCTATTAGAGCATTAAGTATCCATGGGCATTCATCTCTGAAGCCAAAGTATCTGCGTCATCTTAGATATCTTGATCTATCGAATAGTGATATTAGGGCACTTCCTGAAGACATAAGCATTTTGTACCATCTACAAACATTGAATATTTCTGGTTGTCGTTGTCTTGTTCAACTACCAAAGGCAATGAAGTACATGACTGCCCTCCGTCACTTTTACACTCATGGTTGTCCGGAGTTAATGATGCCTTCAGAACTCGGTTGCCTCACTTCCCTACGGACACTAACATGCTTTGTCGCATGTACCTCTGATTCTCGTTGCAGTAGTTTGGGAGAGTTGGGGCTGTTAGATCTTGGTGAAAAACTAGAGATACGTCAGCTAGAAAATGTGACAGAAGCAGATGCACAAGCAGCAAATTTTGGAAATAAGAAAAGGCTCACTGAATTGACATTTGTATGGACTCATCCTAACAGGGAGCCAGAACATTATCAAAAGGCTATGGTAGGATAAAGGCTCTAAAGATATGTTCATACGGTGGCAGTACTTATCCAACATGGATGAATACTTTGCAACACGTGGTGGAGCTTGTTTTTTCTTGCTGCCATGAAATCAGCAAGCTTCCTCCACTGGAAGTTACCATCTCTGCGAATTCTTTGCATGAGATATGGAAAATCTACAATTCTTTTTTGGTAGTGGTGATCCTCCTTTCACTTTAAAGAAACTGAAGCTGCTTGACTTGAATGGGATGCCAAAGTTGGAGATAAACGATATGCAGAGACAAGACAACCTTGTAGACTTGTAGTATTTCCTGAACTTGGGAAGCTGGCAATCTTGAATTGCAAAAAGCTGACTGCACTACCAGGAGCTTCTGTGATCACAGAATCATCAAGCAGGATGGTTGATACTGTGTGGCAATCAGCATTTCCAGAATTGAAGGAACTAAACTTACAGTATCTGCCAACCTTTCACAGATGGGAGGCAGTTGAGGGAACTTTGGGAGAGCAGATAACGATATTTCCTTGTCTTGAGAAGCTACTAATCTCGAGCTGCCCAATGTTGACTACTCTGCCTGAAGCACCAAAGCTGAATACATTAAATATAATAGAAGGCAGCCAACAAATATGCCTGCATGCAGCTAGATACATTACTTCATTGTCCACATTGAGTTTGTCGACATACGAGAATGAAGCAACACTGCCAACAGACCATAGCTTGATTAAACTGGTGACTGACAAGAAGAAATGGATTCATGAATCCTCTCTAAGAGATATACGATTATATAATTATGGCCTTTTGTTGCCGCAGTCAACTGCACCAGTGCTATGGAAACGCTTTGTGCAGCTTGAAGATTTGGAAATCAGGAATTGCGATGCTCTTGTCGACTGGCCAGAAAATGCATTTCATGGCTTGGTATAATTGAGGAAATTAACAATTAGGCCTTGCAAGAGACTAGCAGGACGCACACAACGAGAAGCGTCTTCTGAGCAATCTACTAGCACACTAGGTTGGAGTGTGCTCCCGCCATGTCTGGAGTCTCTAAGGTTAGATTGGTGTGACTCCGTGATAGAAGTCCCCACCCTGCCGGCATCTCTGAGGAGATTATATATTGAAAGATGTGATAAGCTTGTGTCCATTATTGTCCGCAAGCAGCAGAATACTACAATGCTTGGTGGTGTCGGAGATGGAGATGGTGTCCAAATAAGCCAGGAAAATTCATCATCACTTCAAGGGTCATGCAGCGAGGCCATTGCTAGACCAAACCTTTCTCCTTCTATGTCCCTGGAGTTGCATATCAGCTGGTGCGACAGTCTCCAGTCTGTATCAGTAAGCTAGATTGCACCATGTTGATTATTAGATATTGCGTTACCCTGAAATTACTGGAGGACCTCCCGTCCCTCGAAGGCCTCTCCCTCTCAATCTGTGACAGCCTGGAGACTATACCGGACGTGCCTCAAGCATACTCTTCTCTAAGATCTCTTGAAATCCGGCATTGTCCTCATTTAAAGGTGCTTCCTCTGTGCCTGAAGCAACAGCTGAATTGTATCGAGAAAACAGATCTGGATGCACGTTACAAAACAGGTAATCTCCTGTTTCTCCATCTATTTTCTTAACAAAATAGCCAGCCTAGCCAGGAGCTCTCTTTGCATACCCTAAAATAATTCTCAACAACATGTCTTTCGGTACAACGATGAAAAAAATTGGCTAGTGTAAGTATATAACCTCTATTCAAACATTGCTTCTATGATTTGTTATGCAATAAAATGTGAAAAAAATTGGCTAGTGTAAGTATATAACCTCTATTCAAACATTGCTTCTATGATTTGTTATGCAATAAAATGTGCTACATATTTTGTTTCATATTGTCATCAAGATCCTGATTGAACTTTCAAGTTACATAGATTTGTCTGTAATATTTTGTAAGTTGACCGACAAGCTTAGGCTGCAACTCCCCCCCCCCCCCCAACCAGTATATGTTATGTTATTTGTTTTAATTGTTTTCCACCTTACTTGGATAAATAACCTTTTTTTTTAACTTTTTCTATGAGATCCTGTCTATTGTCTGTATAATTGGCTATTGCACATCAATTTGCTATATAAATTCTAACGTCACTCATGATCAGAGCCTGTGCCATCAAGACCACGGACTTGGAAACATGTGATCGGTAGGCAACGCTGAACTCGTGGTAGCAGATTGAAGATTTTTGGTGAAATTTGTCTGTGACCAAGGTTCGTAATTGTAATGCCTAAGTTCCAGATAATTTATTTCAGATCATTTCCTATGATTTACCTTATGCTGAAAACTTGTTTAGTTTCCATATGTATGGGATCGTTACAAGACCAAGAAATTAATGAGGGATTCTTTTGACTCGTGGGAACCTGTATTATATAAACCATGCTGAAAATGATCAGTAGTATATATGACCCTCTGAATGAAGTTTTTCATTGCAGGAGCTAAAGGAAGAAGCTTAAGGCATCGAATTTCAGTAGAAATAATGTACCAGACCACAAATTGGAAAAGGCAGACAGCTGTTTCAGTCAGCTGCTTGATTTGCAGACAGCTATCCTTTGTTTTCTATGTTTTGTTTGTCTTGTTAAGGATATACATCAGTGTTTGAGCTGTTTCAAACCTGAATTGACAACTTAACGTTCAAATATTTGATTTATGATTTATGTTTCAGATCACGTGCTTCCACGATTTCTCAGGGCTGTGTCCATGCAAGCGCTTGACTCACTCATTTCTCTGATAGTCTGTACGCACATTCATGAATATAAATATTTGTTACCTGCAAGTGTGCCAAGGAGATAGACTGAAGCTGTGGAACTATCCACTCCCACTCATCGGCAGATCTTCAGTGGCCAGTGGATGACAAACAATTGTTTGTGCAGCACAAGCTCCAGCAGCATCTCTCACATACGTGCCACAGTTTTTTTTGACATCTACATATATTTGTTTCTTCGCTTATTTTGGGTGGTGCGCCTGAATCTGTGTACTTGAAATCTGAGGCTCTTAGGTTGTTAAGGGTGTTCGTATAATTTGGATTGTGCTTCAGTGTAACACCTAGTGTTTCTCAAGGTAAGAATAAAAAATTTTCAGAAAGTATGCGAAAGCTAAAAATTTAAAGTTCAAAAGAGGGAAAGGAAATCCATGACAGTAATTAAAAATTTGAATTCGAATTTGAATTTAAGTGGAAGTTCAAACTTTTCAACATAAGTGTTTTAATGTGAATAATAAAGATGTTCCTTGAGCGTAATTAAAATTCTGGAATCTTTAATAAGTTACTGGGTTAAACCGATAGCCCAATTAACCGGCATGCCTTAATGCCTTGCTGTCTTCGAAATTATACAACATGAATTCTGTTTCGAATTTCAACTGGAACCCAAAACAACAGTTGTTCATCTATCTCTCTGTTCTACCGATCTGCAAAGTTTCAAATGGTTAGGAGTTCAAGAGGTAATTCTTCTAAAGCTTCGAAGTTGGTTACCTGATTTGCATTCAGCAGATTTTTCCAAAGTCCTTATCGGATAACCAATTTAGAAATTCAATATCTTTCAATTCCTTGTGAAACTGACTGTGCATGTCGGTGGGATGGTAGAAGACTTTATCAAGAACATCTTTACCAAATTTTGTTTACATCAGAACTCAGGAGAAATTTCTTAGAAGACTTTATCAAGAACATCTTTACCAAATTTTGTTCACATCAGAACTCAGGAGAAATTTCTTAAGACACCTGAAGTTGGTTAACTATTCTACTTGCAGCAGATTTTTTACAGGTCTCCTTATCGGTTAGCCAAATTTGCAATTCAATATCTTTTATCCTACTTTGGAAAAACCTATGCATGTTGGTGAAGAATTTTCTACCACATTTCAACCCTTTTCGAGATCGTTTGCTCATTCCGTTTCTGTTCCCAATATGCCTAAGCATGAAGCCTGACATCTGGTTCCAGCTGATTTTTTCAACTATCCTTATCAATTGGCAATATTTGAAATTTTATATCTTCTATCTTCTTTGGCAAAATCTTGTGCATGTAACCTATGTTGTAGGTTACATGTTGAAGAGCAATCGTACCAACGTTCATGCCAATCGGAGTTCATTTTCTCTTCCTTTTCATGTTTCCAAATTGCTTAAGTGTTAAGCATAGCTGACCTGCATGTGGCAAGCGAGACCCATCCGTCAGCCTCACCTGGACCCCCTTCCTCAACCTCCTGCTGCCACCGCGCCCATACACGTCGCTCGTGCATGCGGGACACGTGCTCCCCATCGTGTCCAAGACCCCGAGTCGGCCGCTCCGTCCATCTTCTCCCTCCCGTTCCTCTCTTCCCCACTCCTCTCTCCCGGCCAGGCGCCATTGGCGCCGAGAGAGCCGAGCACCACCGTGGAGCAGCTAGAGCAGGCCGCCTCTGGCTCTCTCGCGCGATGAGAAGCTGCGCCAGCCCCTGCTCGAGGTCCCCAGCGCACCAGCCCGCCCACTTCCCCCTCTGAGCTCGATGGATTCGAGTTTTTCCCCAAAAACTCGGTTTTGGAGAAGCCGGCCATCTTCCGGCCATCCCCAGGCGAAGGTACCTCGAATTCCTTCCTCCATCAAGAGTTTCAGCTCCCCACCTCTCCGTTGAGCTCTCATTTTCGTCAAATCCATCGAAGGAAGTGCCAGATTTTGAAGCTCTTTCATGCTGGCCGTCGGGACCTTGTCGTGTCACACGCAGACGCCCCATCTCTGGCCCTCCTCGACGTGTACAGCCCTGGTGCCGGTCTTCCCCTCATCTCCATGAAGCTTCTGGTTGAGACGCCGTCGCGTTTTGACAACCGCCGGGGGGGGGGGGGGGGGGGGCTCTGCGACGTCGCCAAACCTGCGCCGCCGCCTCCCGTCGTTGCCGGCCATTTTCCGGTAACGAGCTCCGTCCAGGGAAAAATTTTCCGGTAGAAAAAAAATTTCGGAGGTTGCCGATAAACCAAAAAATCCCGAAATTCCTGAAATTTCGGATTCAAATTCAAAAAAATTGATTTTTTAAAAAAATTTTGACAGAATTTTAGTAAAAAATGTCTCAGAACAATTAGACATCAAAACTGTATATAAATTGAACAAAAAAGACAAATATATCAGAAGGTTATAGGAATATAGATAGGTTCAAGTTTAGTATAAGAAACTAAACATCACTAGAGTCCAGAATGTTAAAAGTTTTACAACTAGCAGGTCCAACACAAAATACAGGCATCTTGGTTACAGTGAGAATAATTGTAAATCATAGTGCTGCCTAATGAGCTTCATCAAAAGTTCAATTCTAGGAAACTCACTTTCTAGCTAATGACCACACCAAAATATATACTAGTTAGTGCTACTACCTGAAGGTCAGATCACTGCTTTTTGCAGTTCTATAAATTCAGTTGAGACTAATCACAAAATATCCATAGTCAAATCATGAGACTAATCACAAAATATACGTAGTCAAATTATGAGACTAATAACAAAAGACAGTCAAAAGGGCGCAGCAGCCACATTTTCTACAAGTCTTGAATCACTGCAAATATTCACATGTGAAATGTTCAAAATTTGGCCAAGAAATCAAAACAAAGATCACATACAAAATAGGAGCAAGACCTAAAGCTCATAGATGCTTTTGAGGTTAGTTGACCTCTTCTTCCTAGTTGACCTTCGATGGAGAGAACTTCGTTTCCCAACACCTACATTACTAATATTAGACCGCCTATCTTACTATATAACAGCCTAATAACAAATGTCACAAATAAGCTCAGTTTTAAAATAAACAGCAATGAAAGGAAAAAATAAGTTGTAATAATATTGACAGCCATTAGAACCACTAGAACCAACACTCCTAATCTACCTGCAACACCTTTGGAACCACTGCAGCCAGCTCCAACATCACCATGGATGTCACCAATGACAGCATCGACACCTTTGCAACAATCAAAGTTAAGAAACTAAAATTACACTGTCAATAAATCATAGCTAAAGCTAATTTAAACTCACCATCATCTTCATTATCAGAGCTGCTCTCCCCTGAATCTGCATACACTGGACTACTAGGTGGAGACGAATCTGAGCCATTGTCGTCTATAAAATCTTCTTCATCCTCATCTGATCTGTTCCTTTTTCTCTTACCTCCCTTTCCTCTAAAAGAAAGCTTTCTTTTAATTGCAGCGACCTCTTCTTCCTCCATCTGTAACTCGTCAATGAGAAAAGAACCAGGTGCAGTCCAATCATCATCCCCATCATCATATTCATCCAGAACTGGCGTAGACCCACTCATAGAGCTGCAAAGACACTTCATTATTGGGTTGCCTTCATCATACAAAGCGACATCCATCATCATACTACAAACATCTGTGTGATTCTCTTGATGTCTCTGAAAATCAGCTTCAAATTGTTGAATGCATAGTTTGAGGTTATAGTGCACATAAACCAACTTGTGCAGCTTCTCGTATCCAATCCGATTTCTTAGCTTGGTATGAACCAAAGCAAAGGTACTCCAATTCCGCTCACACCCACTAGATGACAAGCATTGTGAAACGATGCGCTTTGCAAGTTTTTGAAGTTCTTTACACTGTCCTCCATATGAAGTCCACCAGTCAGCTACAATGAATGAAAGAAAAACATCAGGACAGAATATACACTACAAAGACTAACATCAGGACAGAATTTTTGAATGCTTAGCTTGAGGTTTTACTGATTTTTTTATAACCATGTAGGTACCTGCACTCATACTGCCACAAAGTGCTGAAAATCGAGCCTCCGGTGTTCCAAATAATCCTTTTTTTGTGTTGAAGAACATAAATTGGTCAATTGCAGCTGATGCCTCCATAGGTGTGCGTGCAAGTCTCTTAAGTGCAAGTGTTGCAGCCAATTGAGCACTTGTATGTTGTGCAAATTTTGACCTATATAGGCCCTCTGGATCAAGTGCAGCAGCTAGGAGGAAATAAATTCAAAACATCAAAAACAGAACACATGGCAAATAACATAACTTGCGAAGAAATAAATTTTGTACTTGCTAACATAAGAGTCTCATTAAGAAGATATTTAGTTCTTCTACTGATAACTTCCATAAACCTATTTAGGAAGGATCTTGTAGCACGATCATCATGCTTTAGTTTACCATGTATTTCATCTTGTGCACGTAGCATCCTTGGCAAAAATCCGGATAAAGTACCATTTTTCTGCTGATCAGCATAGCGAAGCACAGAGTAGATTGGAGTGACTGCTTTCAACACCAACTCCATCTTATCCCACCAAAGCCTATTCATCATGCAATCAGTAGTGAATATATAGTCATTATCATTTTTCCAGTCGCTATTTTTCCACTCACTAGAAATCATCCATGCCTAAAATTTATCCTTTCTTTCCTAAAAGCTCTGCAAGAACATAAAAACTGTACCAAACCTAGTGGCATTCCATCGAATCAACTCTCCACCTATCTTCTCTCTCATCATAGCATGAAGCCTACAAAGATAGAAAGGAGATGAGTGTATTTATTACAATCATATTGAATAGATTACAGTATAAAAAGATGGGAGAGTAACCTGTTATGGTTGTAGAAGAATCTGCATATTCTCTTTGCATTGTCCACTACTTCTGCAACCTCATCAAAATGCCCAATATCCTTCAGCATCAAATTGATAGTATGAGCTGCACATGGCTGCCAAGTGATATGTGAAAACTCATCAGTAAGTTGCTTGCATGCTTTTTTGTAGTTGGAACCATTATCCGTAACAAGTTGCACTACATACTCCTCCCCAATCTCCTCAACAATCACTTCTCTTATACAACTACGGATAAAGTCTGCATTTTGGACATGACCAGTTGCATTTACAGACTTGTGAAAGAACATATGTCCATTGCAAAATATCATGAAATTAATAATGCACATCATGGTGGGTCCAGTCCATGAATCACACATAATGGTAACTCCAAATTGAGCCCAATTTCTCTTGAACTCAGCCATGTGGGCTTGCAAGTCATCATAGTTCATATCTAGATATGAACCATCTATTTCTCTTCCCCATGGAATTGCCACTTCACCAAGTTGTTGAGCTAATTTTATAGCTGCTCAAAAGTATGAGCAATCTGCTTTCTTTCCAGGTATGTCATTGGCATGAAACCACTTTGACAAAGCTTTCCCAAGTCTTTCTTTAGCATCTCCTTGCAGCATAATATCTACCCTAGGCTGTGATGGTGACATACTGCGTGCCAAATCTATATCAAAGGGAGATTTTGAAACACTTGGACTGCGATAAAACTTATCTATTTTAGCTTGATTACCAGAACAACTTCCACTTCCACTTGCCTTACCAATAGGCGGTGAGCTGCCACTTTCCCTACTGAAAGGTGTTGAGCTGCAATTTTTGAAGCCAATATCCCTTAGTGATTCTTTTATTGCCATCCGGATCTGCCTTGCTTT
This sequence comes from Zoysia matrella, assembly GCA_001602295.1. NCBI lineage: Eukaryota > Viridiplantae > Streptophyta > Magnoliopsida > Poales > Poaceae > Zoysia > Zoysia matrella. The sequence continues at coordinate 46,152 of BCLG01002192.1, forward strand.
ATCAGGAGGCACATTAGCCCTTCTAGCTGCCCCATATGTTTCATCTATAATAGCCTATTCAACATAGAGACGATGCTCGCTTATATCCATCTTCTTTCTTCGTCTTGAAGCCACTAAGTTCAACATTGCATCCCGAACATTACGTGGTACATTTGAGCATGCCACTACATCTCCAGATATTCCAGCCAAATGATTACTTAAACGGGTGGCACAACCACTATCCCTTGCAACAGAGCAATAGCCACATAAAAATCCATTAGCTTTCCACCTCTGACCATGGCTCCATGGTTTTCCAATAGCACCTCGTAGTTGTACATTAGTCCCTGAAATTCAACAGAATGATTGTCTTGAATTAGCAAAGAGAGTTGCCCTAATCTTGCAATTTAACATGGCTAATACATGATCTACCTATAAATTTTTGATTTAGTGGACATGCTGACCTGATTTAGTAACAACCGTTGTACATGTTGTCCTGTTGTTAGCACCGCTAGACAAACGAGAACTGCCGCCGGCATTTTCCATCGCTAGCCTAGAACTTCAGCACCCTTACTCAGTACCTGCACTCATTTGACACAAAGAATACAGTGGATAAGCCTTGGTATATACGCTGATAACTTTGTATTTGCTGTTCAGAAGGAAAAGCCTTACAAACAAACTGAAAAAAGATGAAAAAAATAAAATGCCAAATGTAGTCACGTACTAAAAGAAGTGACAAGATAAAATGCTCAATGGAGACGGCAACTATTATCAACTATCAATCAGCAGTTGTTATCAATTAATCGGTCTTGCCAACAATGAGAAAGAAGAAGAAAGGAACAGCAACTACTTGCCTTTGCCTCCTATTGCCTTTCTGGCTCTGAGCCGAGCAAGGATGCTGTAGTAACTCTCTGCGCCCACGCCCCTGAGAGCCTCCGTCGTCTAGGCCAGCATTGCCGACTCGGTCCACGAGCTTCTTCAGCCGCTCCCCGACGGCAGGGAGTGTTGCAGTTTGAGACTGCGCGAACGGTGAACTCGGGTCAGTGATGGTGGTGACCTTCAGGGAGGTGCCCGGCACGCGGCAGTCAGCGAGGTACTGGACGAGGGCCGCGTGCTGCGGGGCGCTGACATCAAAGTCGACGAGGTGGATGGCACGGTGGTCGCCGACCGCTTCGACGATGGCGATGTTGGCCGCGTGGAGCGCGAGGCGAAAGCAGGGTGACCTGTCGTGGAGGAGCTGGGAGCCCAGCACCCGTCCACGCCGGAGCAGTCAGCGCCGCCAGGCCAGCGCTGCTCTCCGCGCGCAGGCCAGCGCCATGCGTGGCCGCACAGATGGGACCAGGGCGGCGACGCCGTTGGAGGCTGGAAGACTGGAGTGCAGGAGTCGGGATGAGTAGCTAGCGGCGTGGACTCGCGGCAAGAATGCACGGGAGAGAGCCTGGGCGGCTGGGCGACGGCGAGAGAGCTGGGCGGCGGCGGGCAGGTCTATAGGAGAGTGGGGAATGAATGAAAATGTGTCGATTTAGGGATTTCGGAGGCAGGTAAAGGCTTCTATACGGGAAATTTGGGCCTCCGGCGCGTTGGCGCGCGTGGCTGGGCACGTGGCCTAAATTCGTGTGAAATTTTTTGACCGACATGAAAATTTATCGGGATCCACCGACAAAAGCGAAATTTCTGAAATTTCGCCGAAAGTTTTTTCCTAGGCTCCGTCCGGCGACCTCCTCACTGGTTTCATTGCACCCTGTGCGGCCACCCTGTGGCCAAGCAAGTGGTCAGCCTCAAGAGGCGGCCACGTGGCCCTAATTGGCTGGCAGTTTTGAATATTTCCAGAAATCCATTTAATGATTGCGCAGAAATCCGTAAAAATTTGTAAAAATCATAACTAATTCATACGAGCTCGAAAAATTACAAATAAAATATCATTGGAATCATTGCAACCTGCAGAATATTTTAGAACTATCAAATTTGCATTTTCTGCATTAACATTATTTCTATTAATTAAATAATGTGCATTAAGCATTCGTGCATAACATCATTTTTCATGCATAATTAAAATGTAAAAATTTTATATTTAGCTTCTACTGATTAAGATCTGTCATATTAGGATTAACTAGAATTTGTGTGCCTGTATATTATTTATAAATGATTATTTACTCTTAGTTAGATATTAATTCATTATAAATTCATATGTTAATAATAAATTGTAAAATTTGTTTAGAAATTAGTTTATAACCTTGTTAATATTATGAGCCACTAAAATTATATTTTATGCCTTCAAGAACCATAATAAGGAAATTTAGAAGTGATTTCCCTATTATGACCTATTTAGTTTATTTAGTTTAGTATAGAAATTCATTCCTTAGATAAAAATTAGAACCTCGCCATATAATTATAGATACCACGTTAAGTTAATGAAACCCATTCCGCATGAAAGCATTCGCATAACACTCTTGGACATATGCATTCATAATCTTATCATCGTTGTGAACCTCTCGTCGCATGCGATGATGAGTTAAAACATTAAAATGCTATTAGATGCATAACTGATCACCTCCTGCATATCATTTCATGCAACTAAGAAGCGACGTGGAAGGCTAGCTGGTGGATCTGGTTGCTCAGAGCTGTCTGTTGCTGTTGAAGATCTCTCTTGTTTGTGCTAACATTGCTAAAGTCCAGGTAAGTACCGGTGCATTAACTTTTTTATAAGTTCTTATTTTATCACTGTGTATTGTATAGTTAATATACTGTGCATTAAGTTGTAGGAGTTGTTTGGAACCTTAGGATGTATGATAGTATCACTTATCCCTATTGAGTGTATATTGGTACAGGTAACTCGACGTAGAGCTAAGCGAAGTCATAATTAACGGTAGAAGTCGAGTGAATGAGAAACCTCACTCGCGAGCTATAGGTGGTTACCCTGGTTATTTTTTTCTCACATTTGAAAAACCTGAAACCGGACGGGGATGTTGTATAGGAGGGTTTGAGAAGGCTGGGCCTTCACGGTGGTAGCTCCGTCTGTGTAGGTTAAGGATCGATTCAAGTGTGACCTTGTTGAGCAAATTTGAACAGTATCGAATGCATATTGGGGACATGGGACCTAGGAAACCGATGAAGCAAAACGCCGTAGTGGTTGGACGAACCCTACCTCTCTTTTGGCGAGGAGTAGAGAAAGACTTGTGTTTAACCATGGATAGACCCAAGAGGTTATTGCATAGAGGACTCTGTTCTTGGGAGAGATGCGCTTATCGGACCGGCCCTATAGGTTGCACAAAATGTTGCCATGTGCGGCTTCTGAGAAGCGCGTACGTGTCGTGTATTTCAGGTTTTTCTAGCCGATGTAAATCGATTATAATCACTGCCCCTCACAGTAACGAGTACCTCTTGTTCACTGCGTCATGTCGTAGTAGCAACTAGATTAATAATAATAATATGACTTGTTTGTTTAGTTTATAGGCAATTGTGTGGCAACCATGTTTGTCATAGTTTATAGTGCAAATTAAATTTATATTCCTTGAACTTAACTTATCGCTAAAAGATGAAAGTAAGAATTCACTAATAGCACTATATTTTATAAACTAGCCTCCCATGTGAGTCAGCTTTATCATATCTTTGGAGTCGGCTGTAGTTGGTCACATCGACGGGTAAGACTTGCTGAGCATTTGAATGCTTAGGGCTTAGCTCTTTGTGGTTTTTATGTGCAGATGGTTTCTCTTCCTCTCCTCCGAACCAACTGGTAGAAGTAACCCTCGAGGGTGATATTCTCCATTGGGGGCCCTGCTCGTCGCGCTGCTGTTGTGTGCTGCTAGAAGATGGATTGTATGGGCTCGATGTCATCTTATACATAGTTTTCAGAAGACCTTAGTTTAAGTAAGGTTACCGTTTTCATGCTTTTGAAACCTCTGTTTTATTAACTAAATTAACAGATTGTTATGTATTTTATCGTGTTTGAGTTGTGCTATTGGTCCTCGCTTCGCCGAGTGACACCCGATAAAATTTTTTGATCGATGGATCGTCTCTTTCATGGGACGGTCTGTCACATTCAGTAGGATTGACAGATCGGGGGGCATCTTCTGTGGATACAGTACTATATTTCACGGAATGTCAGGTTGATCTAACGGCTAACTGCCGTCCTAATGAGAATCCAAAAAAAGCCGCCCTTCTAATGAATAGGTCAACAACTGACCATCTCAGATCCATAATATGGACACCACAATTCCTGATGAATAAAGTACAGTGCACATTGACCCTGGTCCGTGATGAATTAAATCTTATCTTATCTTATATATCTAAAACCGCTCGGTTTCTTGCTCTATTATACTTCCACGTTATCACAAAAGTTGCAACCGTTGGATCATGCGTTCGGTGCTTTATAGCTGTCCGATCTGCCAGTCTCACCCTATGTTCTCGAATCATCTAGGAGGTCCCCACCCTGGTCAGCTGACCTCCGAGCTGCTACTGTATATTGTTGCCGTGTTGGGCCGCGTGCGCGATCTTTTAAGCTCGAGATATTTAGCTGAAGTAATGATGACCACAGTTCCGAGCAGAACAAGTTTGTACGAATATTTGGTACGTGACCTTCTCTTGACCTTATGCTGATCATTATGGGTTTTTAGAGGTTTCGTTAATCTGGACATTGACTTTGACTGCTTGCACTTTCTCTATTTTTAAATTATTGTCAGTGTTGACTTCTAATATCAATTTTGACGGTTCATCTTATTCACAAAATTATGATAAATATTATATATTTTGTTCTAATTTGATATATCATTGAAGGTGTTTGAAACATTGCTTATAATTTTACACATTTGAATTAATTTTTTAAATAAAATGAATGGTCAAAATTAAAGTTAAAAGTCAATTGTGACAATAATTTAAAAACGGAGGGAGTACTCTTACTGTCAAATAATGCTGTTAGCCAGACTATTTGGTGGTTGTGGTTGTTCAAAAGATTTCTACTAGAGCTCTTCTAGCCCCCCAACACAAAAATAAAAAGAGAGTTAAAATAGTGCTGTGCCCTTAATTTTATCTTTACCAACATATTCTCTGCATACCAAATTAATTACAGAAATATACCTTTCCCATAATTCCTTATATTTAAGGGTAAAATTTGAACTCATCAATCCCTTTTATAAGAGATATGAGAGAGTAACTATTAGTTAACTAATTATTAATTATTTATCTGTTTAAAGCCTAAGCTAATTAGCTGACTAATACTTCCTCTGTTCCTAAATTGTTCTTCATGTCTACCACCAATCATCCCCAGTAAGCCTCTCTCAGTGGGAACTAAAAAAATACTAGATACCACACATCTCAGCGAATATTTTTGGTGATTATTTCATTAAAATATACTGTATGTTCGTTTGTTCATCTTCAGTTAGGATGCCGACGATTTGCTGGCGACCACAACACCATGGCTCGACACTCGTGTTCCGGGATGCGTTGTGGCTATAAGGCCAAATCGTGTCTGGTGCGTCTGTGTTCCTTCATGTTGTTGCAGTGTGAGTGGGATCAACATCTTGCAGCGCGGGGGTGGTTCCTAATACTTCAAAATCAAACATGGTTGCAATAAAATAGAGATAATTAATAAAAAACAGCAATATTCATCTTTAATTGATATTTTTACTTACGAAATGACACAATGAGCAACCTTTTAGGTTCATGCAAGTTACTGTAGAAAGATCTTGCAACAAGTTTTTAGACCAAATTTCAAGATTTACGGCATATACGATATCTTTATTATAATTAAATTATAAGAAATAATAAAACCTATTTTCCCCAAGTAACCATGTGGAAAAAAGAGATGAAATTTACTGAACTCAGAATAAATAAACATGCGAGTTTTTAGACCAAACAATATTTAGATATGTACAAAAATGAATAAATAATGAACCGTTAGTGTTTTAGTTCTCTGACTGTTGTATTTGATAATTCTATTCCATAGATATGTGCATGAGGATATTTTAATTGAATATATTTGAAATTTTTCTAAATTTATGTTTGCAATCGGGATATGATGTATGAACTTGAGATAGGGAAATGAATGATAGGTTAAAATTTAATGAGATAGATGAACAAATGATTTAGATTTTTCTTTTATTTTCGTATCCCAATCCCAAGCACTATTTTTCATTATTCAAACATCACCTTTGTTCTAGAACATCCGATTCAAACCGTCAACTCATGCTAATGAAAGCTCTCGGCTTGAGTATGCAATTAATATTAGAGTTTTTCAAGATTTTTAATGTACATTTTCCCAAGGCCATACACTATACCTATCTGAACTGTGCCCCTTCTTACATATCCTTTTACATGTATTTATTTTTATCAAACAAACA
>BCLG01002192.1:52882-73353 GCA_001602295.1 Zoysia matrella
AATTATGAATCTATAAAACAAACAAGACATCCTTAAAGTATTTATAATTAAAAACACTATAAAAATAAAATAAATAATAGTTTCACAATTTTTTAATATGATGAGTGGTTAAATGTTAATGTAAATCTAGAAAACCTCTTATTCTTGACGGAGGGTATAGTACTTAGAATCATGTGTTGCTAAATCAATACTACTATTTGGTAGCAAAAACAAAAGGTCACATCCCCAACAATTACCAATATTAAGATATTACATATGAAATACCCAAATTAGCTACCTAAAAATTGTGGTTAATTGGTAGTAATTAAATTTTGAATGCTCATTTAGGTCACTGTTGAAGATATATGTTTTTCCTAATAATATCTGTATTTATATTTAAGTATTGTATTTAGGTACTTGTTGGAGTTGCTTTAAGAGCATCTCCACAGCCACCACTAAAGCTCGTTTTGGGAGATCTTGATAAAAAAATTAGGTGAAAAATCAAGATATTCCTTCAAAACCGCAGGAACTAAAAAGAGAAAAAAAAGAAACACAAAAAATGGCCTACCTCCACGATAAAAGGGTAGCTTGCAGCACGGACGGTGACGATCGCAGCACTACAGCAGGGTGATAAGCATGAACAGGCTGAGGAGAGTTGTGTGCGAGTTTGGAAGGAAACTTTTCCAGGTTAGAATTAAATGAAACTATATGATGTGATGTTAATTAACGTGTTTATTTGTGATCAATCACAGTTCGCTACAAATTGTGAAAGAGCAAAACCTATGTGTTCTTTTGCAAAGAGATTGGTGAGCAGCTTGGCCATGTATGGCAACAAGTGAGTCGTGGCTAACTAGCTAGCGCGTGCATGGTTGCTTTTGTGTGATCCAGCTGCCTGGGAGAGTGCGTCGAACTGACCAAGTCAGATATGTGAGGCGCATAGCCGTCAAGACTCCGGTATGTCTCAACGCTCATAATGAAAAGCGCTTCATCCCCCGGCAAGAGTGCTGGTGTGTGCAGTGTCCTGCGCCAGTGTCGGTCGGTTTCTGTTCATGACTTCCGTTCATTCAGCTGGTTCCATGCACTTGCCGGATAGTAGGAAATTTAGGTCACAGAGGTAACAAGAAACTCGCACGTGGAAAAACTGCTCAGACCAGATGCATGCATGACACAACAAATAATAAAGCCGCAACGTGCAGGCTGGAAATCGTTGGGCTTTGAGGCTTTGCCAATTAACCTCGTACTTTTGGGCGTAACTAGGACCCTTATTACAGGACCCCACAACTACAAAAATAGTCTTTGCAGATGGTTCTAAACCGGTTTTTCATATGGTTTTTGATTCCGCTGCCAATAGTGAGCCTGTAGAAATGAAGCATTTATAAACGCGTTTAAGTGGATCGCCTGTAGTAATAGCCTTAGTGCAGGCAGATATCTTAAATAGCCACCTGCACGAATAACCTTAGTGCAGGCAGATATTTTAAAGAGCCGCATGCACTACAGGTGGATGTCGTAAAAGCACCGCCTGCACTAATAGACTTAATGCAGGCGGCTACTGATGCAAGCCACCTGCAGTATACTTCCTAAATCTAAGTGGTCTGCAGCGTCGACTGCCTGCAGAAATTATTTATTTTTATAAATATTTTTATACAAGATATACAGTTCTTATATACAGGATATACATTTCAGTTTCGAAACAGATATTGAATTCAATATTTCATCAAAGTAATATAACGGATGATTGGAACACCACTATCGATCGGTTCCTGTTCATTCCTTCTGATCATTCATCTGGTTCCATGAACTTGCCTAATAGGAAGTTTAGGTCACAGAGGTGACATGAGACTGGCACGTGGAAAAACTACTCAAACCAGATGCATGCATGACTCAACAAATAATAAAGCCGCAACGTGCAGGCTGGAAATCGTTGGGCTCTGCGGCTTTCCCAACATCCTACTTTTGGGGGGTACGTAGGACCCCTTTATTACAGGACACCCCCCCCCACCCAACAACCGTGCTTCTCTTTGGAACCTATCGTATGTTTCGGTGCACAATTGCATATTTTCTTTCTTTTGGGCTGATTGATGAGTACATTGCTTTGCTCCTAGTGGAGGATCTGTCGAGATTATATACCGTGGGTACCTAAAGGCCTAGCATAGATGCGAAAGCCTAGCTGCAGGATTACAGCCCACGACCCAACTTCACGGCCCACAAGGAGCTTCACCGTATCACGAAACAAAAGGATGGTCCGACCCCATAGGGTCGGGGACTATCGAAAGATGCCACACGATTCCCCCACAACCGAACTCTCTCAAAGAAGATGGCCCGACCGCGCCTGGGCCAGAGCCAGATCACGGCAAGTGTTCAACGGTCGTATCTGACGGGCACAAAGATTTTTGACGACATACAGAAGAAGGTAAAGCTGCCCAGAAGATGGTAAAAGCAACCAAACAAGATGGTAAAGCAATACAGAAGGAGGTATTGCATTCCAGCGGCAGGTAAAGCTGCCCGTCGGGAGATAGAGACAAACGGTAAAGCCACCTTTATCCCCCGACAAAGGACAGAAGGATGATTCGAAGGACGCCGACCGTTTGTTTTGGTGCCAGCGGGCGCCAAAATATCAACCTCGTAGAAGATAGCGGCCCCACTCATTAAGAGGCCGCCCGAGTCAGTGACCCCACCCATCAGAGGGTCACCCGTTACCGTAGGCGACAAGCCATGTAACCCCGGTCCGACCCCTATATAAGGGGGCACCAGGGATGTTAGAAGTCAAACCATTCAGTTCTAGTTCTCACACACACACCAGCCACAAGCGCAAGGGCTTTTCTCGTGTCAGAGCCCTTCCGCCATTGTAACCTCGTTACAAACTCATACGATACATCTATCTCACCCCTGAGCATAGGGTATTACGCCTCCGAGGCGACCCGAACCAGGTTAATTCTTCAGTCTTTCTTAGACTAGGCCACTTCGAAAACAAAGAGCGCACCTAATCCCTCTCTGATCACGTAAATTTTACTATGCCAGTAGTCAGAACACCGACAGTTGACGCGCCAGGAAGAGGGTTTTCGTGGTGCGTTTTTGCTTTGCTTTTTGGTGGCCTCGATTTTCGCCCTGGTGGGAGAGACTTCGATCTCTCACCTTCGTTTTGGGAGTTTCGCGGTTGCCATCGTTCATGATGGTCGATCGTGGAATGTCCCTGTCTTCGCTGCCAGCCAAGTCTTCCGCTTTGGAAGCCTAGACTTCGTCGCTGTCAACAACGGCGAGCTTCATCTTCAGACCCCACGCAAGCGGCGTGCGCCTCATTGTCATTTGCCTCACGCTGTGCTGGGCCATGACCCAGCTTGGGAGTGCTTCACGCTACAGCATCCCAAGGCCGCAGAGAACCCCACTCTCGGCAAAACCCCGGACGACAATGCCTCTCCACATCATCGCACCCTCTCCATCGTCGAGGAGGCCCTCTGACGCCAAACTGTAGCTGGGGATGATGCTGCAGGCAAGGGTGTTGCCGCGACCAGCGCAGGCGTCCAAGCTGGCGCGGTCTATGTACCAGCAGATCATGGACAGCGGCATGCCCGTCTTCGACAGTCCGCTAGAGAACCTGGCGGTGGCAGCCTGCGTCCTCAACGAGTCCGCCACGCCGGACAACCCCATGCTCAAGGAGACTTACAAGCATCTGCGCTTCTACCTCCGCGGTGCGCTTCAGCAGCCCGAGCCGTCACTCCGACCACAACATTTCGATGTCCGCAGCACCCAAAGGCTGCGTGTCGACCGACAGAGCCTGCCCGCGACAGCCGCGGTGGCTGAACCGAGGTACGAGACCCCCAGCCGGCGGCTGGCTCCATCCGCCAGCGCCTCGGGGAGCATCGAGACGTCCGCCACACCATCGACGCTAGGAGGCAAGCCAGGAGCAAGCGCTACATCGAGTCTAGGCGGGAGCAGACCCAACGCAGCCATGACCACCTTCGAAGCCCCAGCCCCAACGCAGTCAGACCCCGAGCATTCGATACCCAGATTCTGAGAGCCAAGTTTCCCCAGAGGTTCCGCGCTCCAACCAACGTTGTCAAATACTCTGGTGAGACCAACCCAACCCATTGGCTCGAAGATTATCACCTTGCTTGAAGAGCTGGAGGCGTGGACGACCTGTTCGCTATCTAGTATCTGCCACTCTTCTTGTCTGACTCGGCTGAGGGTGGCTCGAGCACCTTCTCGAGGGGTGCATCCACGACTGGTCTGACCTCCGGCGAATCATCGTCGGAAACTTCCAAGAGACCTACACCCGCACAGATAACTTTTGGGACCTCAAGAACTGCAAGTAGAGGTCGGACGAGTCGCTCTGGGACTATATCAAGCGCTTTTCGTGATAGCGAAATGAGCTGCCCGACGTGAGCGACGCTGACGTCATCAACATCTTCACCTGTGGTACGACTTTCAAGGCGCTTGTCCACACGTTGGGGTGTAAAAACTCTCGAACGGCGCGTGCTCTTCTTGACATCGCCACCACCTTTGCCACCGAGGAGGAGGTCGTTCAGGCCAACTTCGACTGGGATCGAGCCAAGGACAAGAAGAAGTCCAAGCCCGACCGCAAGACAAACAGCCGTTCTGAGCAGGGACGACCGGTTCGGGGGCGGTTCGAGCAGCAAAAGGGCCAAGAAGAACCAGCAGCGTGGCGACGAGTTTGTGGGCGTCACCGAGCGATAGCCCCAACCCCAGGCAAGAAAGCCAGCTGACCATAACAACCACTTTGAGAAGCTGCTCGACAAGCCCTGCACCAACCACTCGACCCCCATCAAGCACAGCCTTCGAGACTGCCACCTGATGAAGCAGTTCTTCAAAGGTAACTTTCGGCCGACTCTCACCAAGCTCCTCGTCTCGACCCCCCAGCTAAGGAGGTCGAGGACACCAACACTGCCTTCCCCGAGCCGAAGGATTGCCTCATGATCTTCGGCGGGTCAGTGGCTTACGAGTCCCGACGCCATCAGAAGCAAACTTGGCGGGAGGTCAATATCGCCGACCCCATTGTTTCCACCTACCTCTAGTGGTCAGAGGTCTTGATCACCTTCGACAGGATCGATCACTCAGACCAAGTGCCCCAGCTAGGCCGTCTACCTCTGGTGCTTTTTTCAATCATCGGCATCACACGCCTGACCAAGGTCTTCATGGATGGAGCCAGTGCCCTCAACATACTCTACATCGACACCTTAAAGGCCATGAAGCTCTCGTTATCCTACCTCCACCCAAGTCATAGCCCGTTCCACGACGTCATCCCCGGAGGAAGCGCAATCCCCCAAGGCCAGATCACCCCGCTGGTCACTTTTAGCGACCGCGACAACTTTAGAACCGAGTGGCTCTTCTTCAAGGTGGTCGACTTCTCTGGGACCTACCATGCCATCCTCGGCAGGCCTTGCTACGCCAAGTTCATGGCCGCCTCTAACTATGTCTACCTCAAGTTGAAGATGTCGGGGTCCAAGGGCGTCATCATAGTGTCATCTCGCTTCAAGCACACACATGCCTATGATCAGGAGAGCTTCGAGCTGGCCATTGCCCTAGTTGGGTCGGCCCAGCTTGAAGAAATCCAGAAGATCGAGGGTCAGACCCGACCCTTGACTCCAAGCCATCGATCTCTGCATCTTTTGAGCCAGCTGACGACTCCAAGGAGATCGTGATCGACAACACCGACCTAGCCAAGAAGGCCAGAATCGAAACAACGCTCTCTAGCGAATAGGAAAGCGCGCTCGTCAACTTCCTTATTCGGAATCGGGATCGCATGGGCACCCTCCAACTTGCCGAACATCCCAAAGGAAGCCGCCGAGCACTCCCTTAACATCATTCTCGGATCTCGTTTGGTGAAGCAGTGACTCTGACGCTTTGATGACGAGAAGCACCGGGCCATTGGGGAAGAGATCACCAAACTACTAGGCGCTAAGTTTGTCCAAGACGTCTACCACCTTGAGTGGCTAGCTAATCCTGTAATGGTCAAGAAGAAGAATGGGAAACAGAGGATGTGCGTTGATTACACGAGCCTTAACAAGGCCTGCCCATAGGATCCATTTCCTTTGCCGCGCATAGATCAGGTGGTCGACTCCACCGCTGGCTGCGAGACCCATAGTTTTCTCGATGCGTAATCTGGGTACCATCAGATCTCTATGCGTGACTCCGACCAGTTGGCTACATCCTTCATCACTCAATTCGGTTCGTTCTGCTACATCAACATGCCTTTCGGGCTCAAGAACGCCAGCGCCACATATCAATGTTGCATGTAGAAGTGCTTCCACGACCAACTGGGTCGAAACCTAGAGATCTACGTCGACGACATCGTCATCAAGACCCGACAAGTTGCCAACCTCATCCTAGACTTGGAAGAAATGTTCATCAATCTCCAAAAGTATCACATCAAGCTCAACCCCGAGGAGTGCGTTTTAGGCGTTCCCTCTGGCAAACTCCTCGGGTTCATCAGTTTTGAGCGTGGCATCGACGCCATCCCTGAGAAGATCACCGCCATCCGGAACCTCAAACCCATCAGCAACGTTAAAGTAGTCCAAAAGATTACTGGGTGCCTTGCGGCGCTCAGTGATTTCATCTCGTGACTTGGTGAGGAGGCCATGCCTTTCTACCGACTCCGTCAAAAGTCTAACCGCTTCACTTGGACCGCCGAGGTTCAGAAAGTGTTTGTGCAGTTCAAGACCTTGCTATCGACCCCATCGGTCCTGACCTTCCCAACCCCCGATGAGCCACTGCTTTTGTATATTTCCGCAACTACAAAGGTCGGGAGCACCGTCCTCGTCGTCAAGCAGTCGAAGGAGGGTTAGCCGACGCCAAGACTCAATACACCCAAGTGGAAAAGCTGCTCTACGCCACGCTCATCACCAGTTGCAAGCTCCACCACTACTTCGACAGCCACTCCATTCGTGTGGTCATGAGTTTTCCGTCGAGAGAGATCGTCAATGGCAAGCACGTGGTCAGGCGCATTGTCACATGGGCCATGGGGCTTGTGGGCCACGACATCACCTACGTACCTCGGCAAGCCATCAAGTCCCAAACCCTCACTGACTTCATCGCCGAGTGGACCGAGGCTCAGAAGCCACCGACCCCCTCCAACTTCGAGCACTGGACGATGTTCTTCGATGGCTCCTGCCGATTGAAAGGCTCGGGGGCTGGCATCGTGCTGATCTCCCAAAAGGGGACAAGTTCCAATACGTCCTGCAAATCTATTTCCCCGCCTCTAACAATGCTGCCACGTACAAGGCCTTGCTACATGGTCTCTGGATGGCCATCGCCCTCGGCGGTCAACGACTCTACGTCAGTGGCGACTCCGAGCTCGTCGTTAATAAGTCATTTAGATGTCGAGCTGCCAAGACTCAAAGATGGAAGCCTACTGTCAGGAGGTTCGCAAGCTCAAAGACAAATTCGATAGGCTCGAGCTCCATCACGTCCTATGTCGCAACAATGAAGCAGCCGACGCCCTAGCTCAGATGGCCTCGGGGCGAGATCCGGTCCTCAACGGTGTTTTCCTTGAGGTCCTATCCAAGCCGACCATCAGGCTCAAAGACGCTGCCGCCGACCCTAAGGTCGAGGCGATAGTCAGCGAGCAAGCTTCGGCTCCCGAGGTGGAGATCATAGTCGTCGTCCCTGACTGGTCCCGAGACATTTTTGCTTTCCACCAAGACAGCACTCTCCCGGCCAACGCCAATAAAGCCCGGCGGATCTCACGCCGAGCCAAAGCCTACGTCATCATTGACGACGAGCTCTACAAGCAGAGCTCTAGCAGCGTTATCCAATGCTGTGTCCCTCAGGCCGAGGTTCCACATCTCCTCGATGACATCCACTCGGGCATCTGCGGCCACCACGTCGCCCCGAGGACCTTGGTTGGGAAGGTTTTCTGTCAAGGATTCTACTGACCCACAGTGGTTTTCGACGCCGAGAAGCTCGTTCGCTCGTGCAAGGGTTTCTAGTTCTATGCCCGACAAACACATCTGCGAAGACCTCCAGACGATCCCAATTACATGGCTTTTCACAGTCTGGGGGCTCGACATCGTCGGGCCTTTCCGAAAAGCACCCTTTCCGGCCGAGCCGTCGAGTTCATCCACGACATCATCTGCCGTTTTGGGGTCCTGCATTCCATCATCACCGACAACGGTATGCAATTCACTGGGCACTATTCTGAGAATTCTGCGAGGAGTACCACATCCGGCTCGACTTCACTTCTGTGGCCCACCCGAGGACCAACGGTCAGGTCGAGCGCGCCAACGGGATTGTGCTCCAAGGTTTGAAGTCTCGGATCTACGACTCTGTCGAACAGGCGCAGGGCGATGCAAGGAGCTCCTGTCCATTCTGTGGGGTTTACGAATGACCCCCAACAGGACTACGGGGTTTACCCCCTTTTTCGTGACGTTTGCAGCTGAGGCTATACTGTCAACCGACCTCGACTACGATTCTCTAAGGGTCTAAGCCTATGACGAGGGAAGGTTGGAAGCAGCCCGACAAGACACCCTGGACCAGCTGGACGAAACGCGAGACGTCGCCATTCTGCGGTCGGCCAAGTATCAGCAAGGCCTACGACGACTATATACTCGGCGCATCAAGGATTGGCCTTCAACGTCGGTGACCTCGTCCTCAAGAGAGTCCAAGACAAGACCGACCACCACAAGCTGTCTCCCCCTGGGAAGGGCCGTATGTAATCAAACGAGTCTTAGACCCGGCGCCTACAAGCTGGCGACCGAGGATGGCAGAGAGCTAGCCCATGCCTGGAACGTTGAGAATCTGCATCAATTCTAAGCATAATAAAATCAGCTAAGTTTTTGTGCACTATTTCGTGTTTCTTACCGATTTGGTCAATGAAGCGTAGCAGACTCGGCCACCCTTCACCGCCTGGGGCTAGTCTCAGTATCCTCACCCAAAGGTCAGAAAGCCAACCCCTTGGCTTTTCGCTTTAGGCCTCGTGCCTCATTTTCTTTTTTCTAAGGCTCGATGCCTCTTCTCATTTCCTCGGGGCTCGACCCCCGACCCGCGCCAAGTTTCGCAAGTGACCCCCAGATGTGCTAAGTAACCAAAAGTGTTTTCGTTTAAGTTTCCCAGCGGCTAACCATCGATGACCCGAAGTTGATCACGCTCTATGGCTGCATTGAGTTCGAACACTCGACCCTACGAGCTATACCCGATCCAATCACACGGTCAATGCCCAATGGAACTAAAAACGTAAATGCGCAAGGTTAGCAAACACAAAAGGGTCAGAAACTTCGTCTGATTATTTACAAACCATGAGTACAATGCAGAAAACACAATGAAGTCCTAACTACGACGCACCGCCGGGAGTGGCCCGAAACGCTCCTGCAGGAACTCGTCCTTGTCAAAGTCCTCAGCAAGCTCCCAAGCCCTGGCTTGCACATCCCGCTGCATCTCCTGGATCTGCTCGTCTGAGGTCCCGGCGGCGAAACCCTTGGTGATGCGCGCCATGGGATAGTGGGAACGAGTCCGCGCTAGGGTCAGCAGGGCCTCGTCCTCCAATGCTCCCTTCAGCACGAAGCCGATGAGCCTCGGCATTTGCCGCAGCACCCGGTTGGCGTGCCCCGTCGTGACTGTCTCCTCGCGTACATTGGAGAATACCTGACAGAGCAGAGCGGGGGCACCTCCCTGGAGCACCTTGAGCTCACCGGCCACACCTATAACATGCATCGATAAGAGCCAACACAATGATAACGGCTAACAGGGTAAGCAACACTTACCGTCGTGATCTTTCCTGATGGCTTCAGTCTCAGCCTCGGCAGCTTTGAGATCCCGACAAAGCTGAGCGATCTCCACCTCCGACTTCTCCCAAACACTCAGGAGGGCATCGGCCGACGCCTGCTGCAGCTCCGCTAGATCCTTTGAGACCTTGGCGGCCTCCAACTCAGTGGCCACACGCATGGCTTCAGCGGCACCGAGGGCCCCCTCAGCAGCAAGCTTCTGATCCTGAAGGGTCCGAATCTCCGAGGACCATCGGGCGAGCTGCTGGCAAAGCTCTGCAACAACATATGTGCCGTCGGCTCACACCCCGCAACACAAGAGTACGACAAAGCGGGAGAAGGTAAAAAACTTACGTGCGGCGATGTGCACGGCCGAGATAAGCTCTACGGAAACCTCCTTCTTCTCCGACCGCACCTTGGCGATCTCCTTTCGGGCCTCCTGCACCTCCTCGAACGAAGCCCGATTGGCATCCTGTGCAGACTTCAGCTGCTGGCGAAGTTGGATGGCGTCCCTCTTCGAGACGTCGCGGCCGGCCCGGGCCTTCCTCAACTCTTCGCGGAGGGCGTCGACCTCAGCCTTGGGATCAAATCCAGGAGGGGCTTGGCCCACGATCTGGCACAGGACCCCTTTCAAGAAGCACGACTCAACACCTAGACTAACAGAGGTTCGTAAATAAAGCTCGGAAACCACTACTTACCCTACACTACAGGGCTTGGGTATCCCAGAAGACGTCCCGACATTCGGTCAGGGCACCCGTTGCATTGCTGAGGTCGGCGAGGGCATCGGTCACGAGCCGGTTCACCTCGTTGATTTGGCCCTCGAAGTACCGCCAGGCCTCGGTGGCTGCCTCCCCCGGCAGAATGTCCTCCCGCCTCTTAAAATTCCCAGCGCTGGAGGACAGGGTCAGCGCCCCGAGCCCTTCATCAGTCCCTTGAGGGGTCGGCTCCGTCGTCTCCTCGGCGTCAGGCGGCGGCAACCCTTGCCTCTCCCCACCAACGGTAAACGAAGGCTGCTCCTCCAGCACCGCTTCGCGAAGGGGCGAAGGCAGCTCCAGCGCTCCGACAATGGGGGGCGAACTTGGTGCCCCGGAGTCCTCTGCGGCGGCACCCTGGATCGAAGCACTGTCCTCGCGCCCCGCGGCCTCTTCTTCACCACCGGCTGGAACACTCGGGAGAGGAGATGGCGGCGGCAACAACAAAATAACTCTGGGTGCCACCGGGCGAGCTGGTGAACTCTGCTGCGACGACAACCCAACGGTTGACGGATCCTGCAGAGCCTGCTGCGGCGACGCTGCCGTCTCGATCGCCGGTTCGGCAGCAGGCGAAGCCTGAGTCGGCTGCTGCGGCGGCATGGTTGCGACGGACGCCAGCCGGTGCGGCTCACCGGCCGGCGAAACCTGTTGCGGTGGCACCAAGGGAGGCATCGTGGAGCCCCCTGACCCTCCGGCCGCGGTCTCTTCTTCTACCGCCGAACTTCCTCCGGATGTCCGGACGGAGGCGAGCAGCATTGGAGGACTACGAGAAGCAAACGGCAAAAAGCTGACCACAAAAATAACAAGGTAATTTCAATAATCTAAGTTGTAATGCAGGATTACACTTTCGATCTCTGGGTCGGCAGCGACATGTTCCGAACAGGCATCGGATCACCGATGCTCGAGACATTCTCCTCTTCCCCTCCGACGGCTGTGGCTGCATCTCCAGACCCTTCTGTCCTCACCGTCTTTGACGGGGACTTAGACTCGACGCTCGACTCCTCCCGTCTGTGACGGCGGGGCACGCGAAATGGAGCCTCTTCCGAGGACTCAGAGCTTGACGCAGGATCGGTCGGGCCAGCGGCCCCCGGCCCTACGGCCGCCAAATCCGGAGTAGTCCCCGACCCAGCGCTGGTCACAGCCGGTGGTCCCACCGGTGGCACCACGGGCACGACCCTTGACGCCGCCCACGTCTGCAACATAGTCGGATCGAGTGACCAAGCGGTCGTCGCGCCTCACCTCCTTCATCCGGCGCCGAGCGTCTTCCTCTTCTTCCCTGTTGCCGACGGTGGCGTCCCCGTCGAAGTCGTGATGACCCTGCCCGAAGCGGCCGCAGTCAGAGCGGCTGAGGGCGGGGTTGAAGGCAGCGGAACCGTGGAAGGAGCAATCCCGATCTACGACGACATCGAGCGAAACCTCCCTAAGACTACGACTGGAAATGAAACTACGACAACAAGCTTCGAAGGATAACTCACCAGGGACCCTTCCCGATGATCCCTGTCCAGAGGGGATGGTCTGTTGGCCAGCTTGCTAGTGTCTCGCCCTCCAGCAGCCGCGCCAGCCGATTCGCCTACCCCGTCGCCGTCAGCTCCGTCCCGGCCACCATCCGCGTGGCGTCATCCGCGCCGGCGTAGTCGAAGAGATGATGGGCTCGTGTTTGGAGGGGCTTGACGCGGCACCGGATGAATGTCGCCACAAGTTGGGTGCCGGTCAACCCCGCCTTTCACAGCGCGTCGATGCACTGCAGCAGCGGCAGCAGCGCCGCCTTCTTGGCGTTCGTGGCATCCGCGCCCCAGGTGTCCAACTACACGGCGGGCTCGTCGCGGAACGGCGGCAGTCCTGAGACGACGTTCTCGATGAAGAACCAGTACTCGTGCCACCCCTTCAACGAAGTCTTGAGGTGGAGCTTGATGTATTCCTTAGCGCGCGTGCCGAGGAGCGTGATCCCGGCACACCCCACGCTCCGCATCACGTCACCATCCTGCTGCGGGGTGAAGCGGAAGAAGTATTGCCAGAGCTTGAAGTGGTGGGCAACGCCAAGGTACGCATAACACAGCGTGACGAAGGCGGCGATGTGCAGCACCCCATTCGGGTTCAAGTGGTGGAAGCGGATGCCACAGGAGAGGAGGAGTCCACGGAAGAAGTCCGAGCAGGGCAGCGAAAGCCCGCGCTCGATGAAGTCGGTGAAGACCACCACCTCTTCGGCGTTCGGCAGCGGCGTTCGCAGACCGCCCGCCAGACGCCACTTGACGTCGTCGTACGGCTGGAGCAAGCAGCACGAGATGAGGTTCTCGAGGACATTCGGGTGGGTGCAAGACATCTTCCACTTGGAGGTCATGGCGGCGAAGAAGAAGACGAAAATGACCAAAGCAAGGCACAACAGCAACTGCGACAATGGCAAGCTAGAGTGTAAAAGCAGTGGGTGGCGGCAGGAAGATGAAGGCACAACGAGCGGGGCGGGATTCAAAACCCCTCTCGCGCCCCTCTTAAAGACCAGGAAGGCGCAGTTTCCACGCCACCCAAGACCTCCATGACGCGATGGCGCATTTGATGCATCATGATGGGTGCCTAAACCCACTCGCATCCATGACTTACGCACCCCGTCCATTGACAAGTGGGCCCAGAGCATTTCCTCGACACCTCTGTCGGTTGATGTGACATCAGGTACATCTGCGCACGACTGTGGGCGCATTGACTGGCTGGCCAGAGCAGCAGTTGGATGGGACGCGCGCGCAAATCGGCTTGCAATGGCGACCGTTCGATCAACGCAGCAGGACCGTCGGATCAGCCCGGCGTTTATTCTTCTGAGACACGACATCTGCCGGCCACGTGGCCGCCGCGGAACCGCTTGGTCCTTAGGGCCATTACCAAGGTCCCTCGAGGGAAAGTAGAGGACCGCTCTCGGGCTGCCGAGGGTCGGCGACCTGAACTGTTTGGTCCGACCCAGGCACATAGCGCTGATCACGGAATTTGCCCAATCCTTGTGGTCGGACCTAGGCACAGTGCTGATCACGAGGACGCATCAACCCGATCGGCTCACTCCAGGCACTCACGACGAAAAGTTCAGCCGCGAGCCTGGCCGACCCCGACCTCTGATGGTCGGGAAATTTGAGTCCCGCCCGACAGGGCCATACCGCTCGCGAACGAAGGGCATCCACATCAATGTTTCAGCAAAACCCCGATCGACCCCTCGGATCGCCGGGGGCTCGGGGGCTACGCCCTTTCGGAGCGCTCGCGTGCACCCGTAGGATCAACAATCGAAGGTCAGCAACTACACAAAGACTAAACCCCCAACCGACCCTTTGGATCACCCGGGGGCTTAGGGGCTACGCCCTACAGGCATGCTCGCGCGCTCCCGTAGGATCAGACATCGATAGCCACCAAGGATCAGCCCAGCGTCGCCTCAATGAAGACTTGCAAGCGGCGTAAGGCTCGGGGGCTACTGTTGAGATTATATACCCCAGGTACCTAAAGGCCCAGCACGGATGCGAAGGCCCAGCTGCGGGATTACAGCCCACAAGGAGCTTCACCGTATCATGAACCAAAAGGACGGTCCGACCCCATAGGGTCGGGACTATCCAAATATGCCACAGGATTCCCCCACAAACGAACTCTCTCGAAGAAGCTGGCCCAACCGCGCCTGGGCCAGAGCCAGATCACAACAAGTGTTCAAATGTCATATCTGACGGGCACAGAGATTTCTGACGACGTATGAGAGAAGGTAAAGCTGCTCAGAAAACGGTAAAGCAACCAAACAAGTCGGTAAAGCAATACAGAAGGAGGTAAAGCGTTCCAGTAGCAGGTAAGGTGCCCGCCAGGAGATAGAGACAAACGGTAAAGCCACCTTTGTCCCTCGACAAGGGACAGAAGGATGATTCGAAGCACGCCGACCGTCTGTTTCGGTGCCAACAGGCGCCAAAAGATCAACCTCGCAGAAGATAGCGGCCTCACTCATCAGGAGGCCGCCCGAGATAATGACCCCACCCGTCAAGGGGTCACCCATTACTGTAGGCGAGAAGCATGTAACTCCGGTCTGACCCCTATATAAGGGGGCACCGGGGACGTTAGAAGTCAAGTCATTCAGTTCTAGTCCTCACACACACCAGCCACGAGCGCAAGGGCTCTCCTCATGTAAGAGCCCTTCCGCCATTGTAACCTCGTTACGAACTCATACGATATATCCACCTCACCCCTGAACGTAGGGTATTACACCTCCGAGGCAGCCCGAACTAGGTTAATTCTCGAGTCTTTTTTAGACTAGGCCACTTCGAATGCAAAGAGCGCACCTAATCTCTCTCCGATTATGTAAATTTTACTGTGCCGGTAGTCAGAACACCTACAGGATCTAATAAAGATCAGTAGATTACATATTCCCACCAGCTTAAGCACATTGCTTTGCTCCTGGTGTAGGATATAAAAATCTAAAGATTACTAGATTACATATTCACGCCAACTCATTCAACATTAGTTAAAAAAGGAAAGGTATTTTACACAATTGATAATTATGATCATTTACTGGTCTAGATGAAACAAACCATCGAAAACAATTCACAGCAAACCTTATAGTCCATGTCCACTGCTGGAATCCACATGTTTAATTTTCCTAGGTCCGAAATCCTAGCAAAATACCCAAAATACCCCAGGGAAAGGATTTCCCTAGTAAGTTTCAAGGAAAGATTTCTATGAACTGACTGGATGGGGAATCGCTGCTGCCCTACTCTGTTTGACCGAATCATAGGGGAAACTATGGAAGCTTAAATCACCTCTTAAAATCAAGATCATTATTTGAAACATGATCAAAGGCATAGCTCTAAAATTTTTTTTAGCAAAGTGGCATTGAAAAGGAAATGTAAAATATTGTTCTTGTAATTTAAATTAATATTTAACACGAATTCTTTGAGTGCCAACTTGCTAGATCTATTTGGAGAATTGTTCAATTTTCGAATAACATCACATATCATTTGAACATAAATAGCATGTTTGATGATTGATTACATGCGTTGGATAGGAAACTTAAGTACAAACTTTTGCTGGAGCATGCATCATATGCTGGGCAATTTGGCTACGAAGGAGTGATTTAGTTTTTAACAATATACAATATGGTACTTCTATGCATGCGATCTTCAGAGGGACTCAGTGGGTTTGCTCCTGGAATATTTTACAAAAGAAAATGGCAGACGCCAAATAAAATGGGGTGTCGTTTGCTCGAAACAACTTCTATGGAGATTTTTGATAGCCATAGCTGGCGTTTTACCAATAGATATTTTTATTGAGATGGTGGAACATCAGTTATAGTTTAACCTAATTTGTTTTGAGTTGCATGGACAATACGTTCATAATAACAGACAACAGTATGCATTGGTCGATGCAAATATTGGAATATTGAATATATTACAGTGTCAAAAAAATGCTTACAGTACGCCACAGCCACCATTTGTCGCAAGAGTTGAATAATTCCGTAAAATGGACACCTTTCATCCGCCGTCGCCGACTAGGAATCACAATGCCCCATCTCTGATGATTAACAGCATTCCACAAATACAAGGAAAAATTGAAAAAATAATGCATGTTTAATGCTTAAACTAGTTAAGCGGATGCTCCAATGGGAAAAGGGAATCAATATGTAATGTCGGCTAAAGTATATGGCTGCAAGGCACTTCGTGGAGGTCGAAACCTGGCAATTGGCTTCAATTTTGAACGGCCGGCCAGAGTTTGGTTACTGTGACTGAGAGACAGCGATATATCTCACCAAATCAGAGCACCCATGCACCACTTTCTGGTGCCACGTACGCAGATTAGTTTGCGGCTGACATGTATACATCAGCCTTTTTCTTAACTAGTCCCAATGTCTATACTAATGCTACGGTCAAAAGAAAAATATTAACTTAAAAAATAATATATTAATATTAAAATAAATTTATTTTATTTTTCAACAACTTTCCTTAGATTTCATATATTTGTTCCAGATAGTAATGTTATTGTTAACTAAACAATGGTCTGAGTGGGCCTAAGATCTGAGAGATCCGAAAAAGCTCATCCGTTAGATTTATAAGGGGTGTTTTTGTAAAGATTTTATCTGTTAGATTTGTAAAAAAAAATAATTCTGTGTGCATTTTTTGTGTGCACATAATCTAACCCATCTCTGTTGGAGGACATTTTACCGTGTACCTATAAAAGAAAAACTTTTCTTTTTAAGAATTATTATATTATTATTAAGGATAAGGAGTAGAGATTTCACCCTTTGGTTATTTTTAATTAACTTTGGTAGGACTACTATTAACAACATGTGCTATTTTAATAGTTATTAATATTCATTCAACAACAAAAAACATATTTCAATTTTAAGCTGAACATCTCTTTCACCTTTTAGTTGTCCAAAGAACTGATTTCATTAGGCGTTTGGAACTCAACAGCAAGGCTTATACTAATCTACAGTCTTGAAGTGATGCTTCGATTAAATAAATTTTGCATTACTATGAATATTCTTCAACCATGTTCAAGGAAGTTAATATATCATATCATGATAAATCCTACGTTATAAGAGACCGCATTATTATTGATGGTCGCAGTTACAAAAGTTTGACTGACGTGCATAAGATGGAAAGCAAACATAATATAATTTTGATCAGAGGGAGTAGTTGTTTAGCATAAGCTAGCTGTGGATTATGTGTGATAATGCATTGAGCTTGTGCTGTACCTGTCTCTGTGCTTGACGTTGGTTAAGAGAAGTAACTACGTCAGAATTGATATATTGTTCTTTGTATTGGTTTGTCTCGTCATGTGATCGAGAGACATAAGTTCAGCCACATGAGGCACTAGCGAATCTCTTTTTATATAGATCTCTGATTCCTTTTTTCCACCATCAATGGAAATCAATTTATATATGCCCATGTTCAGAGGCATGCATGAGTCGCATGACACTAACTGATATTGTTTTTCTTATAGCCTTTCCTCTCTTCGCATGGCTGCATAGATCAAATTCTCACCAAGACGTTCAACTATAGTCCCAGAAAGAGAGCATTATATATCATACCGCATATAGCAAGAGAGCAACTGGTTATATTATAAATTTATTTGAAAACCAACTCCCGACTCCCTCCTCCGAACTTTTATTCTTGACGTTAGTTCAATTAGTTCAAATTGAGCTATAATCCCACTGTCCTATTGTCTACAATAAAGTACTACTACTAGCAGCCGACCATCCAAACCTTGTTCTTTGATCCCCATAAAGAAAAGAAAATAAAAAAATGCTTCTCATCTGTGGGTTCATGACGGACGTCATCAGAACAAACTCATGCACATCATCAAACGAGCAAACTGAGGGCAAGAAAACCAAGTTCACTAAGTAGTCTTCATGCTGAACTCTGGACTAGGCAATGTTTCCTGTGCCAAAACTCTTTAACTAAAGAGAAATATGTTCAACACATTAAAGATAATATATAGTCCTATGAACCCATATATAGATTCATTCATCATTTATATATTTTCTGGGATCTTTATCACAGGAAGATACAAATCAAGTTAACACACCTGTCGAAGGAATATTACGTAATACATCATTGATCGATAACTGGCCATACATTATTGACAACTATATATGTTGTATACTCCATATATGGAGTATATTTTTCAAAGAAGGGTAGCTAACTAATGATGGCCGACGCCGGGGCTCGGCACCGACCCGTCTGCCTCGACGATCTGCCGACGCTTACCGGCGGCGACCTTCTTCACCTCGCTGCTTAGTGCCGGCAGCGCCGCCGTGAATGTCTGTCGCCGTAACCCTTTAGACGCTGCTGGCGATAGAGTGGCGCCGCCGCTCTCCCAGGCATTCAGCACGGCTTGTGGATGACCACTCGGCATCATCCTGGCATGTACACTTGACTGCGATGACGATGCCAGCAGAAACAAGAAGACGACCACAATGGCAACGCGGGACGAATCAGGCGCCATGGCAAAATAAGCTTGCAAGGTAGGAGTAATGACGAGAGGTAAGATGATGGTGGAGTCTACAAGGGAGTTTTAGCTGCTGCTTGGGGGAGATGATCAACCGATCATGGAACTAGTAATGTGCTTGAATGAGGTGATGAGAACGTGTTCAGCCAAGGGTTGTATTTATAGGCGAGGGGATCGGCGATCGATGGGCTGATTGGCCAGCAAGTGTGTGTGTGTGTGTTGAGTGTTGGGTGCTGACGGCAGGTTTTGTGGCCTAGTCAAAACTCCAGTGGGCGACACGTCACCGTCACGATTTTTTCCCAGTAAAGTGACACTATTTTGAGCACTACTTTACGGCGTATTCATGCCCTTTAGTATTCGACCAGAGGATTTTGTGAGAATGTTTCTTGGCTCGTGCAACAGGAAGGTGCCGCGTGGAAGCTAATTCGTACGCCCTGGCGAACTCTGCCATCTTCGGGTGTGCATGAAAATCGTGGTACCTAACCTCTACTGTTGGTCTGAATCATAGCCTCCTGAACCGAGGGAGTTTTATAAAGTTTTTTTTTCTATCCAAAACTTAGAAGATTCTACCGATGAATATGATAAAAATACATGTTTTCTTCAAGTGAAATAACCCTAGAAAAGATTTTATTATTCATGTAAGCTAACATAAAACAGAAGGGATTTTTCACAATTTGATTGAACTAAAATGCCAGTGTTCCAAGTTCGGGCTTACTCAATTTACATGCGCACTCTTAGTACTTTGTTTCCACATTCCATGTCCTCAACATGCCATGCCAGTTAGGAGATCAAAACAGTGACTCGCAGTCTCGTATACAGTTCTTGCACTTAGGGTACGCATGAAACATCGGTCCCTAATTAGGCAGCCACCCGTGTAGCACGTTTTCTTGGCGCACGTGCCGTCCTCCGTGCACAGGTCAACTCATCGACGTGGTCTGGGGCCATTGCATCGGCCTTGCAACATGAGCTCGGTTTGGTGCAAGCGGCAGGTCTCTCTCTCTTGCAATTTAGGCGGTGGTGAAATCATGAATTCATTGCGACCGATACCAAAGATTAAAAATCAGGTTTATGAAATGAATGGTACTCCCTCCGTTCTTAAATTGATGTTGCCGTTGACTTTTACAATCAATTTTGACTATTCGTCTTATTCAAAAAATTTACTTGAATGTGTAAAATTTGAAGTTGTGATTCAAATAACTCTAATGATAATCAAATTATATCAAAATATATGAAATATATCAAATTCTTTTAATAAAACAAATAGTTAAAGTTAAATTTAAAAGTCAACGATGACATCAATTAAATAACGGAGAAAGTATGTTCTTAGATCATCTCCTACAAATTTCCTAATCTGCCGTGAAATGGGCGATACTTGATGGGATGAAGATACATGAATGAGGCCAAAATGGCATTTGCTTGCTTGGAATTTTGACCGGCGCGAGTTTGGTTACAATCATTGAGGGACAGCGATACATCTCGCGGGTGCGTTGCAACTGTTTCCACCGAATCAATTAACTAGTGTGCACTTTGTGTGGTGCCACTTAATTTAGGTCACCAATGCAAAGAACCTGTACGTGCTACTGACAAAGTCAAGGTTCAGACAGCAGGTTCCACACCGAGCACCACTGGAAGGTAAGAGCAGAGGGGAAGCAAAACTTTCATGTGCCTTGCACTACAAAGCAAGGTGCTCACAGCACACAAGTTAAAAAAAGGAATTGGCAGAAGTGACTGGACGCTGCAGATGAAACTGTTTCTGGGCATTCGGCCGCTCGGCCCGGCACGGCCCGGCCAGGTCGGCGGCACGGCCGGCCAGGCCGTGTCGCAGCATGCTACGGGTCCTGTCGTTGGCCCGCGGCACGGCCTGTCAAGTTGAGAACCGTTCCGTGCCAGCCCGATTGGCCTGCTAGCACGGTGGTCCGGTGGCACGGCATGGCCTGCTCGACCTAGAAGCCACCAGCCATCGAGGCCCCGGTGCGGCGTCGCAGCCGACGAGGCGGCACTACAGCGCGTGCGGTGAAGCGGCATTGTGACCGGCGAGGTGCTGCGACAGCGCGCGCGGCCAATGGGCGGCGGG
>BCLG01002193.1:0-68207 GCA_001602295.1 Zoysia matrella
ATAAAAGTGTAGGTTGTAGTGAGCTTAACAGAATCCAAGCTCGTCAAATGTTTGCTTATATTACAAAAGGATGGCCTAAAGGAGGTAACAAATTGTGATTAAAGCCTGGGGTTCGAACATCATTAGCACTGCACAGTCTTCAATAATACCTCCCATTACAAAAAAATATAAATAATGCCATACGAAAGAGGTCTATTTCGCAATGCCATAGTGTATTTTTCTTAGCTGAGTGGTTATACAATAAACTACAGTAAAACAGCATAATATTCAAGCTATAAACGCATTTTGCCAAATGCCATCTATACCATCAAAGCAGAATATCGCAATTAGGATGTATATAAAGGGTGACCGTGTTTGTTCCTCGAACCTGACAGAGGCATTACACTAACACTGGATATATTTACTTAGAGATAAACCAGGATCCCAGCCTTGTCAGTAAGAGGCAAATCATTTAGGATCAAGTAAATTATCAGGACCACTTTGCTGGTCTGTTGGTTCAGTTTGCTGAAATATTACAGTACAAAACCAGCCTTTGAATACTTTATAATACATCCATCAGCAATTCTGATCCAGGTACACATAATCCAGAACCTGTCTGACTACAAGTACTAACAACAACCAACAGTGCCAAGTTAAAAAAATACAGTGGAGCCTATTCATAACATTGACTAGTCGTCTAGGCCATAAAACAAACAAATTGCACAGCACGCACCTAGTCAAAACAGGATGCCCAAACAGATAACTAACGCATCAGAAACTGAAAACAACTCACTGCACGCGTTTCAAAAGGAAAAATAAATAAATATCGAACACAATCAGTTGCAACAGTGCGCTGATTCGCTGACAAAATCAGCGAGACTGCAGTAAGGAAAACATCAACATACACTATGATGCAGTTCATCGAACACCGCCAGTGCGTGTTACGAAAAACTATCCGGCTCGGCGAATATCTAGAAAAGTAGAATCAACGTCGCGACATCGCATATGAAATCGACAGCAACCCGAACGGGAAAATCGAGAGAACCGACGCATCCCGCTAAATTCACGCGCAGAAAGCAGAAGCAGAGCGCGAGAGTGCATACCGTCCTCGTCGGGGACCTGGACATGGAGGAAGAGGAGCTGGAAGCCGTCGATGTTGGAGCGGATGAGCTTGGAGAGCGTCCAGTCGAAGGCGGTGCGGGAGCTGATGGAGGGGTGCGGGTACTTCTTGAGCGACGATTGGTTGACCGCCATCATCACCCGCGTCGGAGGCGACGAGTCCGCCATTGCAGCGACGCCTCGCCCTCGCTGGTTCGCTCGCTCCGCCCACACTACCTTCCTCGTCAAGAAGAGGAGGAAGTTTGGGGAAATTTTTTTGATCTGCAGGACAAAAGGCAGGGTAGTTCTCTCTATTTTGCTAAATCCACCCAGTCGTGAACCAAACTACAACACGTTACAAGCCCTTTGCCTTAAAGGATACTTCTTTCGTCTCAAATTAATCACTTTATTTTTTTAAAATTTTTAAATTATAAGCTATTTTTATTTTTAAGATATTTTTTAATTTTAATATATCTTTATTGTATATTTTTTTCTCTTTTAGAAGGTCACATCTTTTCTATTTTTTAAATTTTTATGTACAAATACAAAATCAACCTATACTTTGTTGTGATCGTTGATGAACTGAGTAGGATTAGCCACATGAAAGGTCACGAGAACCACTCTGTTATTAATTACTATACTATATTATGTCATGACACAATTGTTTTAAACCATTTTGTCATGCTATGTTTAAAGAAGTTGTATGCTCTAAGCAAGTATCAAGTATTTCTTTCTGTTTTAAAACATCAACACTGTTGATTATTAATATCAATTTTGACTATTTATTTTATTAAAAAAATTCAAATGTATAAAATTGTGTTATTATTTGATTTATTATTAATGAAATTTAAATTACGACTAATAATTTTACGCATTAAAATAAAATTTTTAATAAAACGAAAAATCAAAGTTCGATGTTAAAAATCAACTGTGTCAACCATTTAAAACCGAAGATAGTACTACTTTCTTGGTGCAACGGGGCGTGCAGGAAGCAATATATGATTTCAGTAAGCAATCGCAGGACTGCTAGCTGATTGATCTCGCTACTACTATGACCCTGACGCCCTTTCGAGACGTGCAGCGGTTGCCCGGTCTGTTTTCCCGTGGAGCCCGTGGTTCTCGTGTGCCAACGTGTGAACCAGCGGTGGCAACGACGATGCGGCGAGGGGGCCTGCTGTACACGTCGGCTGTGTTCCACGTACAGGTTGAGTGCCGTGTCCTGCAAACACGTGGGTGTCTCGCCGCCGGTAGGCCATGGGCATAGCTTTACAGGTCGCTGAATTCGACGACTCCGGTATGGTATGGTTTGCCTGTTGCATCACGTCAAAAAGCGGGAGCGATCTTGCCGGCGCACTGATTGGATTCGGTGTATCGTTTTATGTTGGGAAGGGAGGCGAGGTGATCAATGATTGGTACAGCAGTTTTATTTTGGGAAGGGAGGTGATCTAGGTGATCCATGACTGGTACAGCACGCTCCCGTAGTTTCTACAGACGTGAGAGGGTTGCGCAACGATCCTGCATTTGCAAGCTCAGGGGTAGAGCTTTGGGCCATTTCTTTCCGCAGCTTCACCACCTGGCTTGCGAGCACCGCCTGCCGGACGTGACGGTGACGCGCACGGCGCACTTTTGATCGGCAACCTGCCCCTTCGCCGCCACTCCTCACGGCCCCGCGAAGGGATCGTGGGCGTGTTTGATTAATGTCTTTGAGAATCTTACCAAACTTTGATTTGTCACTTGTTTGCATTTTGAAGCACCAACGAAAAATTGGTAACACCAACGAAAACAGATGACCAACACGAGCGTCCATGTGGGCGGAAAAAATGCTCGCCCTCGTTTCCCTGGCGTTGCCAAACCTGCCGGTGATGATGTGGTGAATATTTAATGGCTACATGAGTTTCAAAGCTTTTAGATTAAAACATCTTGAAATAATTATATTTTTTTAACGGTATATTTGATTTATAATTTATTTTCACCATTATACTCTTTGTAATTAAATCTATAAAACAAGATATCACTAGACTATATTTTGATATTTAAAAATTAAAATAATTTATAGATCTTACATATTATACTAATATTTTTACTGAATTTTGATATAGTTGCAATCAAATACTAAGGTAACGCTCCTATGTGTAATAAAACAAACAGCCCCCGTGTTCCGGCAAGGCAGCCCCGGCGGAGGCGGTACGTGGGCCGCTCCGCTGAGATTTTTTCTGGGCCTTCACGATCTGGACCTGGACGCCTCATTGTGGGCCAGGCCGCAGACAGCTGAAAGATCGGAGTCGTCTGCATTGCTGCACTCAATGCAATGAGATCTAGAGCTTTTAAATCAGAATGAACGGTTGTAATAGATTGCTACTTTTATCAGTTAAACAATCGTTCGAGGGCCCACAGCAGAGCCTTTTCTCTTTCCTCTCCGATGCGGCTGCATTTGATTGATCTGGGCCCACCGTTACCCAGCGTTTTATCTCTTCCGTCTGGACGTCGCCGTGGGTAGCGGCAAGTTAACAAAACCGCGATGGTTTTCGGGAAAATCCATCGCATGAGAGATTTTTGTTTTAATTTTTTTTTAAATTAAAATTTAAAGAATTTTAAAATTTTAAAAATCGGTTCATAAACTAAGTAAAATTGAGAGGTAATTGTTGAATTTTAAACTTTAAAATTTAAAAACTGATAAAACCGACAAAACCGATGAAATCACTATATAATTAAAAAAACCAACCAGTTTTAATTAAATCTTATTCAAATTTTAAAATTTTAATTTAGAGCGATTTTTAACTAATTTTTATGATTTTCGCGGTTTTTTTAAACCAATCTCAACTAGTTTTAACTTATTCAAGTGAAATAAAAAACCTTTAGTAGTGGCTCGATGGCTTGCCGTGGCTCAAGCACGAGGCGGAGGTGAGCGGCTGGAGCTATTTTGCTGAGTTCTGTTTGTGCTTCATCCGTCTCAGCTCTCGTCGTGGTGAGCTAGGGGCTGTAACGGCTGTTGATTTGTCATAAACGTCGAACCTGAGACATCCAAAGCACGCCTAGGCAACAGAGGAACGTACTGAGGAGGTGCCCAAAGGCTCGGCTGTACTCGGCAGGGCCTTTGCCGGAGAGCTCAGCGACCAGCTGGAGCATTGTTGACTAGCTGTTCTTCCTCGGTGAGTTCTCGGGTAGACGACAAGACATACGGCCTACGGCCATGATGCTTCCGGGCGCAGCGCTGGCAGCAAGCACACATTACAAACGGATGCAAATCCTCTGCTGTAGCGGTGTTGCTGCAAAGGACTGTAGCAGCCGCGGCACTATTTTCGAGAGAAGGTGAACCGTAGGTCACAGTCGCAATGTAGCAAAACTGTAGGAACTGAAATAGAACATGGTAACATTTTACTGTAGCAAATTTTACCGTTCATTAGGCCTGCAGCACTAAATCTGATTGGTTGATCTTCGATCGAACGTCAAAATACCTATACAAATTTCGCTACAGTGCTCCTCTGCCGTCTCTCCTTTACGAGAGAGAATGTGAGCTCATCACAGACGCGATGGCCCGGTGGCCGGCATCCTCAAGCTAACGCTTCGGTGGTCTCGTTGGCCATTGTCACTTCGATGAGATTCATCCAACTGCTGCCGCGTCGGAGAGGAAAGAGAAAAGGCTGTGCAGAAGGGCCCAAACGATTGTTTAACTGATAAAAGTAGCAATCTATAACAGCCGCTCATCTTGATTTGAAAGGTCCAGAGCTCAGCTAATGCCACGAAGAGCGCTGCATCGAGTGCACTAAGACCACCTATAACGTGTGATTTAGATCGGTGTTTGAATCAGTTTTTCTCATTCGCGCACCGATATCACCACTGCACGGACCGGTTCTTCAAATTAAAATCTCAGCATCGGTGAAAGTACTAGCATCCGGTGTTTGATGATAAAAAAATCACGTGAAAGAAAAAAAGGAGAATATTAGATGGCTTTGCATTTAATAAACTATCTTTCATCACCGATGTTTATACTGTAGGAGAATGAAGAAAATAAGCACCGCTGCTTGATTTCTATGATGTGATGGTTCAAACATCATTGCTCTAATGCAGATGACCCCGACCCGTGCCTGTTCGCGAGGGTAGGTGAGGTGGTGCGGCCAGCTCAGCCGCTCGAGTCAACAGTCGACCGCGGCGGCGCGAGGACGGTGACGGAAACCCACACTCCCACCCCACCTACTGCTAAACCTAAGGCGGCGGTGGCGGCGGCGAGGGCCCCGGGGGCGGCATAAAAGGGCGACCAACCAGCCCTGTTCCGTACTCGCACCTCTCTCGACTCTCTCCAATGGCGGCGTCTCCGGCAACGGTCTCCACTCCCTCCGGGTGCCTGTCCGGCGCCAATCCGCGCTCCGCCGCGCAGCGGAGCCCCAGCACGCGCGCGTTCGCGGTGCCCTCGGTTGGTCTCCGGCGAGGCGGGGACCGCTGCCTCGGCGTCCGCGCTAAGGTGAGCGTGAAGAGAGAGTATAGCTCGTGTACCTTACTAACCCCACTTCTCGTTGTCCATCCACGATGAGGTCCTTTGAATTGTTTGGCGCTTCCAGTAACTAAAACCTTGCTCTCGTCTTATCCGTACCAATACGGTGAATCCGCTATGCGTCGTTCTGCGGATGGTCATTTTACCCCCCGTGAAGCCGAGTCGTTCTGAAAAATGTTCATCCACGCAGGTTGCCACTGGCGTGCAGAGTGCGAGCGTGGTGGGCGATGGAGGTGAGTTGTGTCTCGCTTGGCACGCTTCTTCATCTTTGTGTTCGTGATTCAGAAACTTTATGCGCTGGCACAGTTTGACGAATGAAAACCTCGCTGATCCCTAATCGCCGCTGTTGAATCGTCGTGCTTGTAGCTGAGAGGCCATGGAAGCTCAGTGATGCGCGTCTTGTTCTGGAAGATGGCTCGGTGTGGAGGGCGAAGTCCTTTGGTGCTTCAGGAACCCAAGTTGCTGAAGTGGTTTTCAACACATCACTGACAGGGTAAATCATCCTGTGCTGACTTCTATTTCTGCCTGAGTAGTAATAGTATTTCTGTTGCCCTTGTTCAGGATTGCTAAGTTTTTCATGTTGTCTGGTTGAACACCGTTAACTATTCTAAGTCTACTTGATAAGTTTATATTTGGCGGGTCTGTTTGAAAGTTACTTTTTACTCCTGCCATACACAACCTCCGTATCGTTGCATCCCTGTACCCATATTACATATCAGTGCTCCTTTTTCTATAGAATGCTAACGAATAGAAACATTAACAATATTTTTCTGGATTACATGCAAATCCATTGTACATGAAAATTGAATTACGGCAAAGGTAAAGATTTACATCAGAGTTTGGGGCAGCATAATCATTAGGAATGTATTGTAATAAATTATGATAAGCCCTTACAGTTTGAAAAGTACATACCTGTACTGAGTCTAGGATTCATGTAGTGGACATCATGCTGAGGATAAAATAGTCATTTATAATTTAAATGGCAGATGGCTATAGCCAGGCTTTAGCTGGATGGATTGCACGGATCTACTGATAATTTTAGCATCTAGTGCTACATTTCTTCTGTCAACAGTTTCTTGGTACTATTGAATGACAATTTCTTTTCCATTCTCATTGTGTAACTGTGGTGCAGGACTAGCGTGCCACAGTATTACTCTAGTTTTTGTTATAGGCCATAAACTTTATGCTTTAAACTCATGAGCTGGTACTGCTGTTGTTATTGATGATGTTTACACCTTTATATGTACGATTAAGAATTGCTACTCATGTGTGATTGCAGCTACCAGGAGATTTTGACTGACCCAAGTTACGCGGGTCAATTTGTCCTGATGACAAACCCCCATATTGGAAACACTGGTGTTAATCCTGGTTAGTAACTCTTCTACTTTAGAGATGTATAAGATGCTTTCAATTAGTTATGAAATTAAACATTATGCTCCTGCAGATGATGAAGAATCGAATCGGTGCTTCCTTGGTGGCCTAATCATAAGAAATTTAAGCATATGGTAAATTTTTTCTGTTTAGTTGACATGAGAACCTGCTCTTCTTTTTTTTTTCTTTTCTAGAGTTGGTATTTCTTTTGTAGTACTTCCAACTGGAGGTGCAAAGAAACACTTGAAGAGTACTTGATTAAGAGGAACATCATGGGGATATGTAAGTGATAGAAACTAACCTTTTTGTCTCTCTGCCTCACACACACTCATGCGCAACCATGCACCAACACGCGTGCATGCAAGACATTTGATGATCTCGTATTTGCCCTTTTATGCAGATGATGTTGATACACGTGCTATAACAAGAAGGTTAAGGGAAGATGGTAGCCTTATTGGTGTGTTGAGTACTGATGAATCTCGGACAGATGCAGAGTTGCTGAAAATGGCTAAGGAGTGGAAAATTGTTGGTATGTAAAGATTTTGTTAAGCAGCGACATCCTTCAAAACATGACCTCCTTACCGGAACCCTTATATTTAATTATCCATATCTGCAACCAAAAGAAAACTGAGTGCTGTTGGACATATTAGTGTGGATTGTGAAACTTTCATTCTAATAGGATCAATGTTGACATCAAGAATTCAGTGCCATTGGATACCATAAATGAATTCTTTACTTCTAATATTTCAGCACATCACAGATGAAAAAGTTTCAAAAAATAAAAGGAAAACAAAGGAGAGCACTCAGCAATATCCTCTGAATTGTTGGTGTGAATTTTTTTCAGTCACCTGTAACCATATTTCTTCGATATTGCTTGATACCTCTTATGCTTGGATCCTGTATAAATTGTTAATTGTAACAATACTATCTTGAGTGATGTTTGGGTGATGTATGAGGCTATAAGCTCACTTGGTTGTGATTGACAGAGCTTTAGTGTTGATACTATGCAGGAGTTGATTTGATTAGTGGTGTCACATGCGATGCTCCATATGAATGGTCAGACCGCACTGATTCAGAATGGGAGTTCAAGAAGAATAAGTCCAACGAAAGTTTTCACGTCAGTATTGCACTCCTTTTTCAACACGTCCAGAAAATCTCATACCTGACAGTCTGACACTGGCTTCCTTTTCTTTTTATAGGTGGTTGCTTATGATTTTGGAATCAAACATAATATTATGAGACGTTTGACATCGTATGGATGCAAAATAACTGTGGTTCCAGCAGATTGGTCTGCTTCAAAAGTTCTTAATCTGAAGCCTGATGGTGTTCTTTTTAGCAATGGTCCTGGTGACCCAGCTGCTGTTCCTTATGCTGTGAAGACAGTACAAGAAATTATAGGGAAGGTTCCTGTGTTTGGCATCTGTATGGGCCACCAATTGATTGGGCAAGCTCTTGGTGGGAAGACATTTAAAATGAAATTTGGTCATCATGGGGGTAATCATCCTGTTTGTGATCTACGAAGTGGGCGTGTGGACATAAGTTCGCAGGTTTGTCTTACTTCTTTCTATATTTGATGCCGGATGTGAATATATCTGTTCAAAATCAAATGCTTATCCTGATCCTCAGAATTTTATTTCTCCAGCTTTTTTACTTGTACTTTTAGCCTGTGCAATTGTAGCGTTGTATGTGAGAGTTGAGTACTATTCTGCACTCTTCAAAACAACTGCTGGTTTTATGGGTTTAATGATTAGTTTCATCTTAAGTCTCACAATTTATGTTCATCCACCTTGCAATGACCACTGTCCATTGATGTATGACATGTATCTCCGTGTGTTCGAGAGGTGCTGCATTTATTTCACCATTTACGTGCAAATTTTTAGTTGATCAGACACCTGATGCAGATTGCAAGTTTATTTTGTTAGGCAATGGTTTTAAAATTAAATGACCAGTCTGTCGGGATAAAAATTGCATTGATCAAACGAATATGCTTACCTGGTAGTATGCTAATATTGATCCTATTTTATTAGTCTTTGTGCTCTGCATTGTCCTGATGTAAGATATGTTTTCATGCAGAACCATAATTACGCAGTTGACCCAGAATCACTTCCAGAAGGGGTGCAAGTAACTCACATCAATCTCAATGATAATAGCTGTGCTGGACTTCAGTACCCCAAGATGAAGCTTATGTCTCTCCAGTACCATCCAGAGTCCTCCCCGGGGCCACATGACTCTGACACAGGTATATTTCTTTGAGTATAATGTTTCTAGACTCATCTAAATATACAAGCTGTTGTAGAATGTACTATTATTTGTCTCACTGAGCTGATGTTTCCTCTATTGTGATTTATAGCTTTCGGTGAATTTATCGAGCTCATGAAGACAAACAAATTGTGAGGAGCAAGGAGTACATGAAAAGGTTAATAATTGTATTCAGGCTTAGGGTGTTCTGCTTGATATTTCTTGGGGCCAAGAACTTGATAATAAGATGCTTTGTACTTTCTAAATCACCTCGTTGGAATTATTGTTACAGAACAAGATTTCAAGATGCTGTAAATTATCAACAAGGATGCGTCTTGTTATCAATCTAATGCAATGGTACACAAATAAAATGCCTTATAGGTTTCATATGTACGAATAAAGCTGGTCATAAGGAGCACTATACTAGAACTAAAGAACGGCCAGCAAGTAAGGCATGGTCAATAGAATATTTGTCATTCCAAGCAATCTGGTCCTCGCACAGATATGTTCAACGTTGCCGTCAACTTTATAATTTCTGGTGGAAAGTCGTCCATCTTTCTGTGGGGATTAGTCCTCAGAACTCGAATCTTTCTATGTGCGTCAGATCATGGTAGAAGCTCTTGTTTATCTGGAATGCACTTTGTAGATGGTGTAGCACTGATTAGTGAGTAATGACCGAGCAGCAAGGTTGCACAGGCGACTCACTGTAAGTAGCTAAGGATCAAATGAGCTGAAATCTGTAGCATATACAGTACGCGTCATCTGAATGATGTGCATCTACAGTCACTTTTCTGAATGTAATGATAATGCCAGTTTGCGACCTGCCAGAAAAGCACGCATGAGATAAAAGCAGTACCCAGTACTCGTAAAAAAGGCGCAAAAAAAGAGGCTCAAAGTCTGAACAAGTAACCAATGATAACATTTTGTAACTTTACAACAATCGATGAGCTGACTGAAAGAACCAATTCATACAGCTTTGTAGCAACAATACTCGCGTTTCATCACTGGGCTTCCGTGCAGAGCAGAGATGGATTCATGCGGCAACTGTATTTCTCTTGGTGACGGTATACGGGTTGGTCTCGAGCAGATTCTCCAGGGACTTCGCCTTCCGGCTTCTCACCCGGCCCGCCTCCTTCAGCAGCTCCGCAAGCCTCCGCTTCTCGTCATCCACGTCTGGGTTTGCTGTACCCAGCTTCTCCTCACGCATTCCAACGACATATTCCAAGATCTCGATGGCCTCGTCCAGCCTGATTAAATAGAAAACGTGTATAAGTAGACACAAACTTTTCACATTTGCTAACAACATGCTGATGGATGATTGTGCACGCACTATACTATGTTTCTGTTAAAAAAAGAATTAAGCACAAACTTTTCACATTTCCTAACAGCGTGTTGATGGATGATATTTCTTGCTTCCAGCTTAGCTTCGGAAGCGACTCACAAAGACAACATTTTTTTGCTTCTGAATCTGTCCTTGCCAGATAGGTTCGTGTTGACATTTCGATCCAACCAGTTGTCATACACTTGTACTTATAAAGCTAACAGTCCACATGCTTGGCAAAGTAGCATGAAGTTTCCAGACAAATAATAAGAATAACTCAAACAGGAAAAAAGTTAAAGCAAGAGGATAAAGCATGTGCAATCCAACTTTACAGAGCAGCCAGCGACATGCAACTAAAGATGATTTATAAGATGGCCCTACTTCAATTAAGTTGACCCAACTTTATTAGTAACAATGAATAGTCCATCAACTCAACAGGGGTAGGGGAAGCTGGTACATGTGCTAATCATGTGCCAAGCTGATCTGGTCATCTGGAAGATGAGATAACAATAGGACTAAAGAATCCCCACTAGCAAGAGCATACTCTACATATTACTGCAGCTATTGTTTTTCAGGATGTTAAGAGCACTACCAGAAACAATAACAGTACTTATTTGAGACAGAATCTATATACTTTCCCAAAGGGATAAATCTTTTGAGAGTATGAAATGTGATGCCTAGAATTGATCTTTTGACTGGAAAAAAATGACTCCATGCAAGAATAAGTAGAGAACTTACCTTCCCATTGCATCATAAGTTCCAGCAAGATTGCTGTATACTCCTAATGTATCTGGATGATATGGACCATATTCTTGCTCCAGAACAGTTCTAGCTTCCTCAAAGAGTTCTGCAGCTTCATTTATTGAGTATCTTTGAACACACGCCAACCCCATCTGGTTCAAGGCAATCCCGAAGAAGGCAGACTTTTTCTCGCCACAAGTGTGGAGCTTTGTAATTGCATTCTTGAAGGAATCATACGACTCTCCATAATTTCCCAACATATAGTGCAAGACACCCATCTGAGCCTCAATTCCAGCAATTGTGCTCTGTTGGCCAGCAGAATTGCTGTACATTTTTAAGGCCTTTTGGAGTAACTTGAGTGCTTGCTCATGCTCATTCATGCTCTCATATATGGCTGAAACATCAGTCAAACCAGTTGCAATTTCTTCCAGAGAAGTCCCTGGAATCGGTTTCTGATAAATCTTGAGGGCATTTTCACAGTAGGATTTTGACTCCCTTAGCTTCCCGGTCTTGTTATACAGATCAGCTAGGCGCACAAAAACAGAAGCCACAGTTGCATGATTCTCCCCTTTGCTGGTCTTGAATACTGTAAGAGCTTTCTGGTAAGCAAACACAGCCTCATCATACCGACCCAACGTGAGGTAAATGTCACCAATACTGCAATCCACTGCGGCCACCTCAGTCTCCTGTCCATTGGCTACCATGGCCATGCTAGCCATCACTAGATGCTCCAGGGCAGCTTCATGGTCACCCTTGGTGTTGCAAATGAGACCCATCAGCCTCCTATCAGCTGTTTCATCTAGCGAAGCTGGCTCTCCAGTCTCCCTATGGATGTCAAGAGCCATCTGACACAGTCCTTGTGCTTCATCGAGTTGCAGCGCCTGCACATGGGCCTCGGCCAAATACCGGCAGGTCTCTCCAACCCTTGGATCCTGCTCTCCCAAGGTTTGCTTCTGAATTTCAAGCCCGGCAGCATACCATTGAAGTGACAGTGCAGTCTGACCTAGCATCCCATAGGTATCCCCCAACTGCATACAACCAGAAAACTTTGCAAGAGCATGCTCCTGACCTTCCTCGATTACAGGGATCTCAAGGGATCGCTGAAGCACAGGTACAGCCTCTTCGTACCTTCCCAAGTTGCAGTAGATTGCTGCCACAACATGCAAACTCATCACCAAGTTCAAGCTCGGCTTTCCACCTGCACATTTCTCGAATGACCTGGTGGCTCGGAGAGCATATTTCAGTGCCCGCCGTGGATTTTCCGAGGCAGTCAGATCTCTTGCATGTTTAAGAAGAAATGGACCAAGGTCTGGATTATCAAGATGAGCATCTTCAATTCCATTCTGTGGATTGGCTTTTGACTTCCGGCGACGGCCAGCTCGGCTTCCGGGTTTGCTGACCTCACTCTCGCCTTCCTCAGGGGATGCCTTGCTATTAGGGCCAAGAGAAGCATCAGACTCAAGCAGTGATTTTGAGCCCTTCTTCGATTTCTTGGATGAAGTTGACGACTGCGTCTTGACTGGGGTCCCATTCTCAGGAGCAGGTACTGCATTCGCAACACTTCCACTCTCCTCTTCCTCCTCGATCACCTTCATGGCCTCCATCTCCCCAGCAACAAGGTGGTGAAGCGCCGAGTCGATCCTTGATTCCTCCCCATCCGATCCGAAGCTCTCTCGTGAGGGTGATCCACCCTCACTTGAGCTCTCCATCTCGCACACATTGTTGTAAAGCTGCTCAATTGAGGGCTCTGCAGCACCGGACCCCTCAACGTGCATCTCGAGCGCCTGACTCTGAGTGCTCCCCACCATCGTCGATGCTGCCGTCGACTTTGGGACCGATGAGGCTTCGTTGTTTTGAGATGAATTCACCTCGTTTGGCACTTCCTCTGTAGCATTTCCATCGACTGCGATTCCAGGCATCTCGTGCGACAATTATGCCACAGCTGTTCTATCCCAGAAGCCAAAACGAATGGCCACCTCGCCCGAGTTCCCTGTGAAAGAAATTTAACAAATCAATTAAGGATGACATGTAAATTAACAAAGGTTAAATGCCCATCCCCATCCTCGTCCCCGTCCCCGCCCACGGGCGAAAATTTCTTCGCATACCGGCCCCCGCGCAGGGATCGACATTCCCGCAACACCCAGCATAAATGTCAACAAAAAAAGGAAGCCGGAGAGGATCGGGGAGGAGAGATCAGCTCTCACCTTCCGTTGTCACCGACGAAGCTGGAAGAGCGCAAAGCGGCAGGCTTGTGCACCCGTTCTGGTCACGCGTGCCGCGTTGCTTTGGCCGCGCGAGGCCAAGCCGCGGCTAGCTGCTTGGCTGAGGCCGCACGGGCCGCCGTGTTTGCCGCGCCGCGGCGGGTGCTTTCTCCCTGGGATCTGAGTATGCGGGAAGTGGCCTGGCCGCGGGGCAGATACGAGGAGGGGGGGTTAGGGAGGAGGAAAGCGGACGCCAGGGCGGCAGGCGTTGTTTCCGTTTTCTTTTATATCGATCTCGATCCGGAGGTCCGGAGCGCTTCTCGCCGTCGGGACAAGAAACTCAACAAACGCCCGACTTTTATTAATTCTAATAAAATGAATTAACTGAAACAGTTTGGGGTCTGTTCGGGTCCGCTAGTTAGAGCTGCACGTTTTACTGTTTAGAATGTGTGCTACAGTGAAAAAGGCATTGAAT
Source organism: Zoysia matrella (assembly GCA_001602295.1). Lineage (NCBI taxonomy): Eukaryota > Viridiplantae > Streptophyta > Magnoliopsida > Poales > Poaceae > Zoysia > Zoysia matrella. Next base: position 13,914 of record BCLG01002193.1, read on the forward strand.
TGCTGCAGCCGCGCAGCAACCATCCGCCAAAAGTAGCTGCACTGAACGGAATGTTGGATTCGTTTTTTTAAAACTTTTATAAGTGGTTTTATTTGTTGGGCTGTTTCCCTTCCTCTTTCTGCCTCGTCTTCGCTGTTCGTCGAACGGTTGTTCGCAGAAGGATGGACGTCAGTGGACGATCGGTTGGCACGAAACCGACGGAGTGACAGAAATGAAGATCCTTGCAAGCGTGTCACAAATAGCGTCACGCCATCACCAGTAGCACTGCGAGCGAGCCGGACGGCAGAACGAAAGACGAGACTTGCTGCTCACCGACCGACGAGCTCGACGGCCGCTGGGATCGGATTCCCTGAACAAGTGAACAACCGCCCCGCCGCCCGGTAACCGGTAACGTCGCAGCGTGCTTGGTCGGTTGTGAATCGTGCTGTCATGTACCGGAACGTCGCCACCGCTGGCTCGTGACGAGGTCCCCGCCGCTCCCGGCCGTCGCGAGTCACGACGAGGGAACGGTTGAGTTTATTGGCGCCGCGCTGCCTACCTCCCCCCTTCGCGAGATGGACACCGGTAACGACGCCAGTTTGCGGAGATCGCGCTACGATGTTTCCGCCGGTGGATTGATTGGTCACGCGTATAGCCGACTCGGCGTCTCTCACGCATAGATTTTTGTATGGAAACAGCAGGTCAGTCGATGTAGATTTAGAAGAACGTGATCATGTATTATTTATAGACATCATTATCTCACTTTTTAGTGTGATTTTTTTTTTATTTTTTATGTCACTTTTTTTATTTTTTATTTTCGTGTGATGCAATCTCTCTGTACTTCTATCAATCCTTTTGCCTTTTCTTTCCGTCTCTCGTCAAAAATCCGTGTTCCGATCATTCCTCCTGGACGTTGCCTCGATCGCTGCCGCCACGTCTGTCCCGATCGCCGCCCCCCGCCCACACACTGGCCACTACCGCTATGCCCTGGGCCTCGCCACCTCACTGCCGCTCCAGCCTGAGATTCGCCTTCTCGTACAATGCAGCCATCACCTCCACGCTTCGGCCCCGCCATCCTGGCCACCACCGCCACGCCTTTCGGCTGGCACCGTCGCTGCATCTGCGGTTCGCCGCTCTGTCTTCGGCACGGCCTGTTCCTCGATCTTCGCCACGTCGTCTTTGTCAGGTCTCCCTTTTCTCAATCTGTTTTTCCTGCTGTTTCGTTTGAATTGTTTATATAGCCTTCCAGCAGCCGCCCGTCAGACCCTCGAAACTGTGAGCGTCTCTTACCCCTGTCAGACACGCATAACTTTGTACGCGCAAATTTACATTTCTGACATTTTCTTCAAACTGAAACAGTGAAAACAAATCTGCAAGCCAAAGATCACAGATACGAGATACACTTTATTAGTCAGGAGAACTAAACATTTGCTAACCGTTTCTCTAAGAAATTTCAATTTTGGTGCTCATTGGCTTTTCTTCGACTTTAACTCTTTGGGTGATTCTGAGTGGCCCCATTTTTGCACTAATCATGCAATCAACAAATCTTAGAGTGGTGATAGGTAATTAAAGATAATACTAATGAGACAATAATTGTGATTTACTTTTATGTTTAGTATTAAGTAACAAGTTGGAGCTAACGATCAGTATATTTCTTTCGATCTAGAAAGGATCTTGTTGAGATTTGCAAAAGCGAGTACCAAAAATAGGTATTTTATTATTTATATTATTGTTGTAAATTTTATATGTAGTATAAATATGTATACTTATGAAATTATTATGATTTAGCAGTTAATCATCAAGACACCAAATACTAGCTATGATGAGGGATTGTAGTGGAGTAGATGAATTACGAGTTCATGCTAAGGTACAGTGATTTTTTATCTTGTCTTTATCCGTATTGTCAATCTAATAAGTTCGAATCGTAATACTACGATGACTCATAGTACCTGACTACAAGTTTTTATTTTTTACTTTATTGTATCGTCAATTAGTACCGATAATACAATCACTCTCAATGCTACGAGTTGCCAATATAGCAAATAGTGATCTTATTGCTAGATAATCACTCATTTGATTACCAATAATATATATCAATTTGGAACCATACTACGAGTGGTTGTATATTTAACTTTGCGTCAGATTACCCGATGAACTACGAGTTTTTATATTAAAATAGAAAATAAGAATATACATATTTAATTTTGCATTCATTGCTTACGTTATTATTATATTACGTGTGTATAAGATAGTATAACACTTCGAAGAAAATTCTTGATTTAATTATTAGCATCTAATATGAATGAGGTAAAAAATGTACTGTCAAAAAATATTCGATCTTACATTTTCTATATCATGAGAAAACAATTTTTTAATGAATTGTGTAAATAATTCTTTGATGATATCATTATATTCATGACATATGTTCTTAGTTATTCGTGTTATTTTAATAAATTTATGTCATGTTATATTTTTTTTATCGAAAAAATAAATATTATATTATCTTTTTATATCAAATGTTAAATGTTAATTGTATCGTTTTTCTCTGTCTCTAACGGAGCATGGACATCCGTGCTGATAAATGAAAATTTCCAAAATACGAAACGCCACCTCACGGAATCGCTGCTCCGTGCGTGTGGTGCAGGGTCTGCCGAGCGCCGGAGAATATTGATGGTGTATTGGTGTGGCCGGTGTTGCGAGTTTGGGGAGCTGTGAACGCACAGGCGATCAAGCGATCAGGCGGCTGTACGGGGCAACGCTAAATGGGCTTGTTTCTTCCACACGCCCATTTAGTAGTATCTCCCTGTAGGCCCGGGACAAGTAATGATTCGGCCCACAAAAGCCTTGTTTCTTCCACACGCTGCTTACAGGCAACGAAACACATCGAGAGGCCGAAAGCCCGAGCCCAGCCCAGCCCGGCTCTAACTGTCAATCCGGAAGCGGTGCATCGGGTGGCGGTTTTGTTTCTTGCTCATTCCGTCACCGGGGGCGAGTCACTCACGCGGCACGCCGCTCACCTCCTCCCCCATCTCCCTCTCCCAACCCCGTCGCCAAGTCGCAAACCCTTCGCCGGGGCCCGCCGTGTCCATCTTCCGGCCACCGTCGGCCTGGGACCCCTCCGGCCGCCCTTACTTGTCGTGGCCCTCGCCTCGCCTCCGCCGCATCCTCCTGTCCTCGTGGCGCCGCCGCGGAGCGCCCTCACCGCCAGGGCACAGGCTCCGCCCCCCGGATGCCCTCGCAGGCGCCGCCGTTGCGGTGCTTCGTCAACGAGGGTACGTTCCCTGCTATATTCCGAAGGATCGGTTCGGTTACGCTTGTCTGGGATTTGGACCGGTGGGCGTTTAAGCAAATCTAGGGTCCTTGAGTCCGTATCTGCAAACGCTTCAAGGATCCTACTGCTATATGACCACGCCGAATGCCAAATGCGATTTCCTTTTCACTAGAGCAGTTTGTCCACACATTGAAACTTGCTGTTACGGTTTTGATATAGCAGCATTTAATGGCGCTTATATCCGTACAAAAATGCCAGTGTTTTTTTTTTTTGGCCAGCTTTGCATGTTAATTGACACCATGCAATTTCATGCATATAATTCATATGGACTTTTCATAATGTGGTGTGTTGATATGTTGTGTCCAAGACATTAGCCGTGAGTTCACTACCACTCTGATGTCTGAGAATTTATGTCACAGTTCTGCCATATATGACTGTTTTTTTTATCAGGCACTGCCGATGACTGAGGGAAAATCCTATAACATTTTTTTAGCTTAGTTCAAACCCTAAGCTTTATATATCACTGTTTCAAATGTTATCTGCCTACCCTACCATGGCTTTAGGGCCTACACCCCCACCTAATCTACATCTAACATTGCCTAAACAATCACTGAGCCCACCTAATTCTATCTAGGTTCTGAAGACAGCAGCTTGCCTGGTTTTACAAATATTTTAAAACGATGATATTTTCATGAATTCCTAACAACTTATCATACAGAACCAAAAGAATACACATCTTTATGCACATTTATTTATCCCATTTTCCCGTTTAAACTGCTGCTCTGTCTGATATTTTTCATGTCTTTAAAGTTTTCATCTTTCTGTTTTCCTCTATTGTGTTATGCTAACTGTAAGTTTTCTATTTATGTGTATTACTAAGTTGCCAGTGCCTATGGATTCGCGCCGGTAGAGGAAAATTCCTTCGCTGGTTTTGGAACTTGCAAAAGAAATGCTGATGGATCCTCCTGTCATGCAAATAGATTGCCAATTGCAGAATGATGTGGAGAAAATTCCATCTATTGCCTATGGTCGGAAGCATAACATATCATATGGTGATTATGGTTGGACAAGCTCAGATGTCCGTCCAACGAATGAAGCAGTAATCTGTAAACCTGTGGAGTCGAACAATGCTTCTCAGATGTGCATAGATGAGGTATTAGATGTATCTTTACAAGATTCTCCTGAAAATTCTCAGGTGATAAAATTGAGAAACAATACTGATGATTCTTGCTCCAATGATGTAAGACTTCAGTTGAATGTAAGCGCTGGAAGTAATGGCTTGCAAACTGAAGATGTTGATTTAAATAAACATAGTGAGGATGCACATCATCCTCAGGAGGAGATACATTCTCCTCCACCCAGTTCATCACCAAGCTCATGCAAATTCGATGGAGGTGCTCTGCCCCACCAAGGAGTGAAAGTTGCAGAAGAGCATGTCAAAGTCGATGATAATGTTGATGCAGCAAGTAATAATGATGGAACAGATTTGGTTGGAATGCATGCAACACCTAAAGATTTGCAGTGCACACTTGAAGATCTGTCAGAAGTAGCATGCACCATTGATTTAGTGCGTAATAAATCTTCCACGCAGGAAGAGAATGAGACGTCTGTCTCGCCTAGAAATGGCATGGACCAGCTACTTCATAACAATAGCTGCAATGGTGATACCAACTATAATGGGTCAGAGTTGAATACAGAAAATGCTGGAGATGAAGAAGATCGTGCTGTAGCTCTTTGGGTAAAGGTACACTTTTCTTTATGCAACTCCATGCCCGCCTCTGTGCATTACATTTAGTATATACTGTGCTAGTACTCTTTTTATAATCTTTGTTGCTTTTCTAGACCTGAATAGTCATTTGTGCATTGTTCAACCTTTTCCATGTGAAACAGTGGAGAGGAAAATGGCAAACAGGAATTAGATGCTGTAAAGCAGACATTCCTTTACCTACACTGAAGGCAAAACCAACACATGACCGGAAGAGTTATGTTGTTGTTTTCTTCCCGCGAACGAAAACTTATTCTTGGGTAGACATGCTACTTGTTCTTCCGATAGAGGAACGTCCGTTGCCTCTCGTGAATGGAACTCACCGTAAATGGAGAAGACTGGTGAAGGATTTGAGTTTTCCTCGATGGTTTATCATGCAAAAATTTGCTATTTCAATGCTAAATTTTAGCGATGAGCTTCATATAGAGGTTGGTTATGTTTGTGTAATTCTCCTTACACATGTAGCACTACTGTTATTCTGAAAGCAATTTGTTAACTCAATAGGCAATGATTGAGAATGCTCGGAAGGCCACATCTTGGAAAGAATTTGCTTTGGAAGCATCTTGTTCTAGTGATTATGCTGATCTTGGGAAGATGCTCGTCAAACTTCAAAGTGTAAATTCCAGAACCTTGTTTCATATGCATATTTCATTGAGCATCCCATCACAATGTTCACTTAAAAAGTACAATTTCCAATTTTGTCATCAAGACTAACGCCCAGGCCAGAACTTAGATTATGATTTGGTGATAAATGAGGCATTCCTTGCGATGTTATGAGAGAGGATATTTATCCTGATATATCTGTTATTTGGGCCAGAATAAAAAGATAATTGCCAACTGAAAAATTGATACTCATAAGAAATTGTTCTACACATTAATTATGAGGCTCAAAGCTCTACTATTGAAATTATGTGATAAAAGATTCTAAATTAAAGTAACATTAACCTTATTTTAGCAAACCTGCATATTTTGAATCTTTTCTATATCGAATATGTCAAATGCCTTGTCTCGATATGTCTCCACATTTTTTCACTTTAACCATTTATTTCAGATGATTCTTCCTGATTACATAAGTTGTCAATGGCTGCAAAGTTCTTTTGACCTATGGAAACAAAAGTGTATCAGTGCAAATAATGCAGAGGCTATCGAAATTCTGTATGAGGTATGATAATTTCTATTCTCTTTTATCTTGCTCCTTTTAGTTTTACAGTTTTTTTAGTTAGGATATATTTGCTATTGGTTGAAAATTTAACAATTTAGGAGATACTATTTGGTCGAAAATTTAACTTTTTTGAGTTCCAGTAGGCAGTAGGACATCATGAGTGAATTAAGAGTGGGCCATGGAGGCCAAGATCCTTACAAAGCCTCCCACTTGTCCGCCACCATTTCTTGTGGATTTGCCTAGTCCTTGTTTCACAGATTCTTCTTTTTGACAGTCAGTTGTTTCTGGTTCATTAACTCTCTATGATTGCTTGCCTAATCTTTTTTTGCTTAGTTAAATGCCGTAATGTGGGTAGAGGTATTTCCTCTTTGGTTAGATGTTTAATTGCAGTTGTGTAGGGAATCATCAACAGGTTCCCTATCCAATCTTGGCCTCGTTCATTCTACCATATGAATAGACCCACATAGCCTTTCAGGTTAGTCAGTTTCATGTAAAAGTATGTTCGGCCTGGCCATTTAACGTATTTATTCTTATGTGGGCTACGCATGGCTAAGGTAGAATCAGACCTAACCTCCAAATTCTGCTTCCATTGCGAGTTATGTTATTTAGATTTATTTAAGTGCATGTTTATTAATTTTTCCTTACTGATATATAATCCCTACAGCGCTGAAATGTATGTTTTTCCATCAAACTTTCAGATTCTGGTGTCTCATTGATTTTCTGTTGCTAAATTAGACATGATATTATCTCTTCAGCTTGTTAAAGTGTACCAACTTGTTATATCTTATCTTCAATAGGAACTTAAGCAGTTTGTTCTGTGGGACAAGATTGATGAATTATGGAATGCGCCGGTGCAGCTTGAATTAGTTCCTGAGTGGAAAACATGGAAACAAGAAGTTATGAAATTGTATTTCTCATCACATCCAGCAGGTAATGCTGGAAACCATGATAAAAACAGTTGTTTTGATGATCCAGCTTTACATCAACAAGTTAGTAGAAAGCGCCCAAAACTTGAAGTTCGCAGAGGAGAAATTCAAGTTTCGCACATGGGAGACTCTAATTACAGGGCTCTATGTGAGGATCCAAACCGAATGAACCTTCCTAATAACTTCATCACACACGAAACTGCAGGACCATTAGAAATGATAAATCAGAATAATGCTGTCGCCTTCCCTGGCAATTCTGTTGGGCAGATGTCAGAATCAAGTAGTGCCAACTCAGCTTTACAGAGTGCTAGACTTGAGTTGGATCCATTCAAGAGTTCTCGACAGTGCTCTGCATACATTGAAGCCAAGGGGAGGCAGTGTGGTAGGTGGGCGAATGATGGTGATATTTATTGTTGTGTGCATCAGAGTATGCATTTTGTTGACCACTCTTCTAGGGAGGACAAGGCAATTGCATTTGAAACTCCATTGTGCAGTGGTATGACTAATATTGGAAGAAAGTGCAAGCATCGAGCTCAGCATGGTTCTACGTTTTGTAAAAAGCATCGCTCCCGAACAAACTTGGATCCGATGCATCCTGAAAATTTGTTCGGTTCATTGGAGATGATCCATGGGAGGGAAAAAACTCCAAAATTGGTCACCATGGCTGTAGATGTCTCTGGTGAAAAAGCTCATGTAATGGGTGTTATGCGCACCACAACAAGTTCCATAGCAAATACTGATTCAGAAACCCCTCTTTGTATTGGAATTCGCTCTCATGATGATACTGTTGAATGCCATGATTATGCCAAGCGACATACTCTCTATTGTGAGAAGCACCTTCCAAAGTTCCTTAAACGTGCCAGGGATGGGAAGAGTCGACTCATTTCTAAAGATGTCTTCATCAGTCTGTTGAAGGGTTGCACATCAAGGAAAGATAAAGTATGTTTACATGAAGCGTGTGAAATTCTTTATTGGTTCTTGAGAAACAACCTTACTCATCAACATGCAGGTGGGGTTAGTGACCATATGCCCCAATTATTGGCTCAAGTGTCCAAAAATCCAGATTTGGGGGAGTTTTTGTTAAAGTTGATCGCTACAGAGAGAGAGAAACTAGCAAATTTTTGGGGCTTTGGTACAAATATATATAAGCAAATATATCCTGAAAACATAGATGGACAGAGAACTCATCCCTCATCTGGTCTGAAGTGCAAAATATGTACTCATGAGTTCTCTGATGATCAAGCTCTCGGATTACATTGGACAGAGGTCCACAAAAAGGAAACCCGGTGGCTGTTCAGGGGTTACTCCTGTGCTGTATGTATGGACCCATTTACGAACAGGAAGGTTCTTGAAAGACATGTACAGGAAAAACATGGTGCACAATATCTCCAGTATTCAACTCTCATTCGATGTATGTCATGTAACAGCAATTTTTTGAACACCAATCTGTTGTGGCAGCATATTGTTTCTGACCATGCCCAAGACTTCAGGCTTCTTGATGTTTCTCAACAACCTAAAGGTCGATCTGTTAAACAAACAGAAATGACAAATGGTACGCCCCTTTATGATAATATTGAGAAGGATGGCTCACCGAAGTGTGCTTGTAGATTATGTGGGCTCACATTTGATCTTCCGACAGATCTTGGTCGCCACCATCAAGTTTCTCATATGAACCAAAGTGAAGTTGACCGCATTCCACCAGGCCCTGGGAAGTACCAGCTTAACCGTGGTCGACACTACTATTCTGCCTTTAAGAAAAGTTTACGGTCATCAAGTACATTAAGGAAGAGGAGTAGGTCTGGAACTGATAAAAATTTTAAGTATCCAAATTCTGCTCTATCTATGGTAACATCACAAATAGTTGAACCAGAAACGGCCAGCCTTGGTAAGTTACTGGATTACCAATGCTCAGATGTTGCACAAACTCTATTTTCCAAGATTCAAAAGACGAAACCCCATCCAAGCAATCTTGATATTTTATCTGTTGCTCGCTCTGTATGCTGTAAGGCAAGTCTTCTTGCTACATTGGAAGCCAAATATGGACACTTGCCTGAGAACATGTTTGTGAAAGTGGCAAAGCTTTGTAGTGATAGCGGCATACAGATTGGTTGGCATCTAGAGGAATTCCTATGCCCTAAAGGTTGCAAGTTCGTATCTAATTCAAATACTTTGCTCCCGATAGGGACTGCCACAGTTGATTTGTTTGAACCTCCTGTAAGTAATCCTCCAAATGAAAATGAAATGTGGGGAATGGAAGAATACCATTATATCCTTGATTCAGAACACTTTCAGTGGAAACTTAAGAAAGAGAGGGTTGTTTTATGTGAAGACATAAGTTTTGGCAAGGAGAAAGTTCCTATTGCCTGTGTCATTGATGTTGATGCAAAAGAATCATTTCTCATGAAACCTGAAGAACTTGTGCTGCATGGCAAGTCTGTGCCGTGGCAAGGATTTCACTATATCACAGAGCGTTTGATGGATTCAGCCCTTGTAGATTCAAAGGTACCCTTTTGTTTAATCATGGATAAATATGATCATATTGGTTTTCCTTCTCCTTGGTTCATATTTTTTGTTTGATCACCAAATTGTTTTCTGAACAGTTCTTTCCCTGCAGAGCTATATGGCTGGGTGTGCATGTTCTTATTCCTGCTCTCCAGAGAATTGTGATCACATGAGTCTCTCTGACCGTGCCTGTGAGAACCAGGTGGATATCTACAGAACACCCATGCTAGGCAGATGTGCATATGATGACAATGGCAAAATTATTTTGCAGGTAATTGCTGGTGGCATTGACACCGTTTTGTCATTTAGATCATCAACAAGTCTAGAAGCATAGATGGACACATAGCAAAAAAATTGGATCCCTCATGTGACAAAAAATGAATATGGACTTGCTCTCGCTAGTAGATCTGTTTGAGTTATACATTATTGTTTTTTCCCCTATCTCATGGTAACATTTAACATTCTGTGTTTGACTTGTGCTTCTCATATATTTATTATTTGTCTAATGAGTTTGTTCTATCCTTCCTAATTGATAGGAAGGGTATCCAATATTCGAGTGCAATTCATCATGTACTTGTGACACGTCTTGCCAGAATAAAGTGTTGCAGAAAGGGCTGCTTGTTAAGTTGGAACTTTTCAAAACTGAGAGTAAGGTGAAATACTCCTCATGATTTCAGTTTCCTGAACCTTGAACACCACTAGCAAGTTTAATTTTGTCAATTCTTCAGGGTTGGGCTATTAGGGCAGCTGAACCTATTCCTCAGGGCACCTTTGTCTGCGAGTATATTGGGGAAGTTGTGAAGGGTGATGATTCCATGAAATATGCAGAAAGGTTTGATGATTCTTTCCTGTGTTCCTTCAATTTATATACGAGAAAGACGTTTATCAGGTGTCTGAACAAGATTCATTAAGGCCAATTTTTTGCCCCATTTCTGTGCATGCGTTACTGAATGTGATAGGTAGTCGATTGATTGTGTGGTTTGAATGTCTTGAGTTCTTGCATTGCTTGACATAATGTGAGACAGGATTTAAAAAGGAAGCCACATAATATATAACAGTACCAGCGATAATGAATCCTTATGCTCATTGCAAGAAATGTTGAGTTCTAGTTTTGAGGGGAGCTCTTTATCCTCAATCCCCATTTCCCACCCACCACCTGTCTCACTGCTGATGGATGCATCAATTTTATCTATCATGCTGATAATTGTTTTGAAATCATAATCTGCTACTGTTATTTTGCTTGGATACATGATATGAAATTTTAAATTTCAGAGAGGCAAAAGGTGGATGCAGTTACAAGCTGAACATCACTTCTCAGATTAACAGTGAAAGAGTTAATGCAACGGGGACCGTCACATACATGATTGATGCCACGAAATATGGAAATGTGTGCCGCTTTATCAATCATAGGTAATTGGACTATTTAATTATATTCTAGGAGCATGAAAAATGGAGCCAACATCTTCTCAAAGTTGCTCTCACTTATTTGTTTTATACCTTTGTGACAGTTGCTCTCCAAATCTCAGTATCCGTTTGGTTTTGGTGGAAAGCAAAGATTGCCAACTTGCTCGCATCGGCTTGTTTGCAAATCAAGATGTAAGATTGGTTTACTGTTCTTTTAACTTAACGTTTCACAGTATCTAAGATTGCATTTTACTTACTTTTGCTGATTGTTTTGCTGTTGCATCCAGATTACTACAGGGGAAGAACTTGCTTATGATTACCGACAAAACCTACGAGAAGGCAGCGGCTGCGCCTGCCTATGTGGCTCAAAGAATTGCCGAGGCCTTGTTTATTGATTTTTACATGGACAGAATGAATTGCCTTATGGTTCAGCTGAAGATCATTGGAAGCTTGAACTGCTGGTTCTCAGCTGAGCTGCTAACATTGTTCATCCTAGATTTAGGGTCTCCATCGTTAGGCAACCAATAGGGATTGCTTATATAGGACTTGCAGGCAAGCATTAGGCACAACATAGCAAGTGATTGTAGTCGTGGGACCGTCATGCTTTACTGACGATTTGTTAGGCGCAACCAGAAATGAAAGCAATTCAGGTTGCACTGTTCGTAGGTGAGAGTTAAGCATCATTGTAAAATACCGTTCGTTCAAAATTTTACATTTATTCCAGCATCATGTTTCAATTAAGTACCTTCATATAATGTGTTACTATTGGATATTGTGCGTATCCTATTACTAGCCTGGAGTATTAGGATTTTTCACAGATATTGTATATGAATTTTATTTTTAAAAATTACTCTGTCTCAGAATAAGTGTCTTTGACCAATAAATGTTATAAATATAAATTATTTTAATATATATAATATATATATTATGAAAGTATTTTTTTATAAAGAATTTAAAAGTATAAATACTATTTTTTGAAGTTAACCAAATTTATAGAATCGTTGGTCAAAATTAGGTGATACGAAATTCAAATGGACACTTATTTTTGGATAGATGTATAGCAACAAAATTTTCGTCCATTCCAAATAGCCTTATCTTGCTGACGGAGTTATGGCTCGTAAATAGATTTTCCAGTGAAAATAGAATTGTTACTCCTACCAATTTCGTAAAGAGAGTAATCTCGGTCAAAGTCACAACCCCATGTCCTGTGGGCCTACCCACGACGTCATGAACGCGTGCGCCGAAACCCATTTCTCCAGCCCAGCATTTTGCCACGTCCGCGATCCGCTGCTTAATGCATCTCAGCCGTCGCAGCGAGAAGAACAGAACGTCTCTCACCTCTCCACGTCAGCGATCCGCCGCACCCACCTCTACACCAATGAGCGTCCGGGCCCTTTCTTCTATAAACACACCGCCCCCGTCTCCTCCGTCCTCGCATCAATTTCCCCCGTCCCCAGCTTTCCCCGCTCCAACCAAGCAAATTTATCCACGCCCCCAAGGAACCCTAGCTAGCGCAGATGGCGCCCAAGGCGGAGAAGAAGCCGGCGGCCAAGAAGCCCGCGGAGGAGGAGCCCGCCGCCGAGAAGGCCGAGAAGGCCCCGGCGGGGAAGAAGCCCAAGGCGGAGAAGCGGCTCCCGGCGGGCAAGTCCGCCGGCAAGGAGGGCGGTGACAAGAAGGGGAAGAAGAGGGCGAAGAAGAGCGTGGAGACGTACAAGATCTACATCTTCAAGGTGCTGAAGCAGGTGCACCCCGACATCGGCATCTCCTCGAAGGCCATGTCCATCATGAACTCCTTCATCAACGATATCTTCGAGAAGCTCGCCGCCGAGGCCGCCAAGCTCGCCCGCTACAACAAGAAGCCCACGATCACGTCCCGCGAGATCCAGACCTCCGTCCGCCTCGTCCTCCCCGGCGAGCTCGCCAAGCACGCCGTCTCCGAGGGCACCAAGGCCGTCACCAAGTTCACCTCCGCTTAGGCTCTGGGCTTCTGTCGACGTCGCGTGCCGCCTGGCTTATCCTAGTAGTAGTGGTAGAATTTCGTGTAGTGGGCGTGGCTGGTTCGGTTTGTAATGAATATTTGTGAGGGGTTCTGTTTCTGACTGTATGATGTACTATCTGGCTTCTGTAAGAAAGTATTATCATTGTTCATCCTGGAAGGATGGAACGCAGTTGGCTTGTTATAGCTATCCTAATAGCTCAAATCGTCTCGATGCTCATCTTGAGTTCGTAACTTTGCTCGGTGCAAAATATATATGCCGAATTTTGCATTTACCATTTCAAAATTATGGTTGTAGAATATTTTTTGTGTGTCGAAGAATTATGGCACCACAGTTCGAGAATGAAGTGGACCGAGTCGCTACTGTTGAACGTAGTTCTACCAATTTTAACCCATTTTCTTTTAGGGGATGGTCGGTTTACGGATTGTGCGGATTCGAAATTAGAACCGTGAATCGGCCAAGCGCCAAAAATTTTGGGAAACCTGGTGCAGTTTGGCGCGTCGTCAAAATTTCAGCAACTGAAGTGAAGGCTGAATCCCGCGGGACAGGAACCCAAATCGAATACCACGATGATGCCCACGACGCTCCGCGAGCAAAGTGCCGAGGACATTCGATTTCGAAGTGAGGACTGAGAATCCCTGGTTCCATTTTCTTTCGAAATGACTGGCGCCCAAAACTGAAACTCGATCTGAAGACGGCGTGAAATGGAGGCGCGGGGGAACGAAGCCGAAGCTGCCGGTCAATGAAAGCAGGACTGGGCCCTCGCCGACGGAAGATGCAGAGCAATCGAGCTGGACTCGCTAATTTGTGGCTCCGGCCCGAGAACACGGAGCAACCAAAGGAGAAGGCCCGCAGGCCCGTGTACGCTCAGCCGACACAGGGAATTGGATTTCCATGGGGGCCTTTCGCTTTTTCCCCTGAAGAAATTCTTGTCACCTTTCCCCCTTCTTCTGAAAGAAATTCTCACCACACAGTCAGAATCCGTCCCCCGTGAGCACAAAATGTGGCCGGACGTACGCCCTCCGTCCCCTTATCTCTGCAAGCGACGACCACAACTCCGAAACCCGACACGAGTACACGACCGGTCTTGGACGCGATTTCCCGGTGTCGAGGGAATGGCAGCGAGCTCGCTGGCAGGTGGCACCGTGGGTTCTGGCGTGTGGCGTCGTTGCATCCTTTCGTCTCCGTGGCTCGTAGCCGAGCTAGCTCCGCTCCGCTGCGGATGCCCTAGCAACACCTTCGGTTCTTTCATTCCGACTGCCTCGCCAACCCGGTGCTCATGCGCGCGGTGGAGAGACCAGGAGCTGAGCAGTGGTACGCAGTGACAGCGCTGTCATAAGGATTCGCCAATCCTATTGTTGTTGGATATACATGTACTCCTATATGCCGCACGGACAAAGTTTCAGCGCCGGACAGAGACGGCAGAAAGCGTACATGCCATGGCATCGGAGAACCGGGAGAAAGTGGCCACCGGCTACGATGCCTATTTGACCACCTTTTCTCCTTACAAGCATGTGCGCGCGTTCCGTGAAGCTAGAAAGTCAGATAGCTGGAGTTGCTCCTTAGTATACTACTCCCTTCGTTCAAGAATAATAGCATTTGAAGTTTTATTTAGATGGAGGGAGTAACTAGTAACACCAGCAAATTAAATTGAAGCACGGGAATAACCTCGATTCCGCGATCTGAAAGTTGCAAGATTACTTGATCTGACCCAGATGTGAAAAAGCTTAGAATAGCTGCCACCCAGCAGTTTTTACCGGTCATTTTGACTATTTATCCATCTATTTTAAAATATTTTCTATATAAAATATTCAGCATAAACAAATATTTACATCATAAATCTACCAATACATTTTTAATGTGCAAATCTAAATGACAATTCTATATATGTTGCAGCAATCAACAGTCACTGCTTCCAGACTTCATCTTCAAGCGTTACCAAATTTTAGTATCTAGTATTTGACATTTGAGGGAAGACTAGTGAAACTTCAACCGATGGTAGGCTTTGCAAATGTTACCAAATGTCTACTACTTTTTTGTCAACGACAATGTGAATATTAGCTAAGCCATGAGTTTGCTGAGAGAAAAGGTGAACATTCTTTCAACACTGCTTTCATATTTAGAATCCACATATGTATTTCTGAAACCTACGATACATGAGTTTAATGTTTATTGCTATATTTCACGCTAGCCATTCCGAGAAAAATGATTTTTTTTATCGTACCATATATCTTGTATTTTGTGCACCAACCAATCAATTTACCCAAAAAGTGCTGCTATATATCTGAAATGCAAAATAAATCAATTGCCCCAAGGAGCATCTACCAAGTGCTTAAGCATGGTGTGTTTATAAAAGATTAATTCAATCTTACTTCAATCTCGTCGTAATTAATGAAAAAAGCAGGATTATGTATTTTGATTCGAAAGAATTAAAGAGAATTTATTCTCACCAAAAAGAAAAGAATATTTCTTACGATGACAGTTTTGACGGGCGCAGGTGGAGATAAGGGAAAGAAGATACTGATATTAGGGATGCAAAAGCTCCGGAGTGAGGCCTCCTTTTGGATTGAAGGACTGTTCATGCATTTTTTCTGTGAAATTAAATTGATTTTTGTAAAATTTTTGTATAATTCCTATAAAAATCATGCGTTTCAAAGGAGCCTTTATTGTAAAGGAGAATGCATGCAACCGCTAAACACCGAATGGCGCGTGGCAGCATTGCATATAATCCCTCTATCCCAAATAAGTTTGTGTTTGGGTTTAGTCAAACTTTCCTTTGGTCAATATAATTCTATAAATTTGATTAATTTTAATAACATTATATCTTATAAAATATTTTATCTAAAAAATAAGTCTCATGTGATTAAAGTTGATTAGAATTATAAAAATCATTGGTAAAGATAAATTTAATTTAAATCCAAATGAAAACTTTTTTTTTGGGACGGATTCCTTAAGCAAAAGTAGCCGCGATGGGGCCCCCTCTACCACCGATCATTGCCAAGCGGTATCCGCAACAGTTGTCTGCAGCGCGTACTGAGTCTGAGCGTAGGCAGGAGGCAAAACGAATTGGATATAAGAGGATCTTGAACGCCATGGGTCGCGATCTCCACGGGCACCGCCGTGCCGCTCGAGCCCGATCGACCAGACGCCGGGCATGAAGGGAATCCGGCGCCATCGCCTTCGCCCAAACTTCCTTTGACTAGCAGTTTTTTTCAAATTCTCCATCGTCGCCGAGGGATGGAGCATCATATCTGATCTTTCTTTAGTCATCCTCCGCCGACGGGACATGCACTGGTCGCCATCGTCCACCGTCTTTCCACGCCCGTCTTTTTGACTGGGAATATCTTTGGAGATCCATCCATGGCCCGGCGAGGAGAACCCTCTAGGTGGAGCTAGCTCGGGCAAAAAGGCCTGCTGCTTTCTCGCATGCACGTACGGTTCCTCTTGTCCTCTTCTTCCGCCGCGTGTCTTCACCGCGACTATTGCTTTTTTTTTATTTTTTTTTATTTTTTGGTATGAAATGAACATATGCATCAGCATACTGAGGCTGAGGGAGATATAGAGTGGTCAACGAACACACTTGTAGCCATCCCGGCGCTTGGAGCTCCACGCTCCAGGGACGCAGGATCTGAGCCCGCGTTGCTTAGAAGCAGAATTATTAACCGTGCGATGTTTACCGTTGTGAACTACTTTGGAGGCTGAAAACCACCCTGGATTGATTTGGACGTAGAGAAGACTGGCAGCTCAACGGTCTTGACCAAGATAACCTGAAGACTGGCAGACTTAAACATATAGACCTGACATGTTTCAACGCCTGAAAATCCATTCCATCGAGGTCATCAGAGCCAAGAAATGAGCAGCTAGTGGTGCGGGAGTTACTACACACTTTCAAGTTCAATTCACAAAGAAAAAAATTCTACTGTTATCTAACTTAAGCCTTCATGCCGAGGACATTTTTAAGAGTGCAAATGAGAAAAATTCTGCTGTTATCTAAATTATGCTCTCAAACTATCATCTTACTAAAAGCAAAATCTGAATAGTTGCATCTTGAGATAAACAGATCTTTTAGCATATTCAGAAAAAAAGAGGAGATACTAGGTATACTTTGGTTGCGATAACTGCAACTTTATTATCAGAGTGGCGACGCTATGGGTCTTCCCTCGTGAAGGTTCTATCTTTCGGCATTGCCTATAAATAGCCTCCGCGCATCGTCCATCCTCGCCAACATCGAGACTTCAGGGACCTTGACCGTAGGGGAATCTGAGGAGTGATGGACTACAGGAGGGAGTGCTCGGAGAGCTTGAGGTAAGATAATAAAAGATGCAATTCTGCTATCTTCCATTGATATGCGCACTACATATCATCACCATGGAATTTCAGTACATAAGCATGTTGTCAACTGCACGTCATAATCAGTTTGCAGCTCTAATGGATCATCGAAGGCCCTCATAAATAAAAAAAGCAGGAAACCCTATAAATTGATCTCTATAATTCTATGCATGTGACTGATCAGGAGATTTGCATGCCTGCAAAAT
This sequence comes from Zoysia matrella, assembly GCA_001602295.1. Taxonomy (NCBI): domain Eukaryota; kingdom Viridiplantae; phylum Streptophyta; class Magnoliopsida; order Poales; family Poaceae; genus Zoysia; species Zoysia matrella. Next base: position 31,455 of record BCLG01002193.1, read on the forward strand.
ACAACGGTTTACGAGAGTGATTGTGCCTATGCGGTTTTCCAGCAATCATTCTGAATGCTGTGATTCTGATATCAATGTATATATTGTCAAACTAAAGCATAAGCATTTCTTTATCAGGAATAAATGTGCCGCCTGCTTCAGGCAGTACAACAGGATGGAGCACCTGGTGGAGCACATGAGAGTCTCCTACCATTCAGTGCACGAGCCGAAGTGCGGCGTCTGCAATAAGCACTGCCGCTCGTTCGAGTCGCTCCGGGAGCATCTCATCGGTAAGAGAGACAAGCTTGCTTGCCGGGAAGAGAAGATGGCAGCTTCCAGCTGAACCATTGTCACGATCTATTCAAGAATGATTTGTAACCCTCCTTGTTCCCGACGATGCCCAGGGCCGTTGCCGAAAGCCGAGTGCGCGCGGGTCTTCAGCGTTCGCGGCTGCAGCATCTGCCTCAACATCTTCGACAGCAACGTTGCTGTGAGATATCACCGGGCTGCCTGCCAGTACTCCCGTGCCGCTCCGGTAATGATTCCTATGTATACTTCATCACTTTCTTTGTATGAATTCAGTTCCTTTACATCAATTTTCGATATATGCTTTTATCTTTCTACGATTTCTGCTGAAATTGGAATGTAACATTGGCCTTCTATCTTTTTTTTTCCCCTTGTATTATTCCAGATGCCTAAGGGTGGCATAAGTGGTCGTGCAGTTGCTCTAGCCTGTAAAATGGTTGGAGGAGGGAATGACGGCTCGGTAGACCTTTGTGCAAAGGTATGCCTCATTGGGGAAGACGAGAACATCATTTTCCAAACCTATGTGAAACCTACGGCTCCTGTCACCAACTACAGGTAATTACCATGTCCTTGCGGACTGTTACTTATCCCTCTACAAATCGTGATAAAGTTCAAGATAGACAAGAAAATGAATCAATGGTTTTCCAAGCTTATGATTTACGAATTTCAGGTACGAAGTGACTGGCATAAGGCCAGAGTACTTGAGAGACGCAATGCCACTGAAGGTTGTACAGAGGAGGATCCAGGACATCCTGTGCAACGGGGAGCCGCTGTGGAAGTTACGCCCTAGGAGTTTTGGAAGGGCAAAGATCCTCGTTGGACATGATCTTGAGCGCCTAGGGCTGGAGTATCCGTCATTCATGATAAGGTGAGGAGCACGGGCAAATAAGTCAGTATAATTTATATCTTCTTTCAATCATCTGTAGATATTGATTGCTCACTAATTGTTCAGGAATCTAGAGTAAGTTGCCATAGTACATAGATTTCCTCAAAATGAAATTGCCATAGTGGTGTTATTTTCTTAACACATTGTTATGCATGTGCAGGGACACTGCAAAGTACCCACCGCTGATGAAAACCAGCAAGCTCAGTAACTCCCTGAAATACCTTACACAAGCATATCTTGGGTATGGCACTTGCTTACTGATCTATTCACACTCTTTCCACTCTATTTGCAGTATGTTGATGAGATTATTCTTATCATTATTATAGGTATGATATCCATACTGGTATTCAAGATCCCTATGAGGACTGTGTGGCCGCAATGAGACTATACATCAGGATGAGATCACAACCTCACCCGAGGGATTACTCCTCCGGTTCAGGCGAGGTGCAGAACAACTACCCGGCCTGGAGGCAGAGGGACCTGGAGAAGATGAGCCCAGAAGAACTCCTGTCACTTTCAGCATCCGACTACTATTGCTGGTGCCTAGATTCCTGAATTGATTGGTTAAAGAGAATAAGGCTGAGCCAGCACTGTTGGTCCAGCCACTCAGTATTTCTGTCTACGATAATAATTTCTAGATGTACAAGTAGCTTGAGGTTTGATTATAATAGTAGATATAGTTATTGCGGAGGATTATATGTATAAAAAAAAGTCATGCTGTCATATAATATCGGCCATTTAGTATTGTAATAGGTGAGATTGTAATCGGCAATGATATATGGCAAGTGGTTTTCCCGTTTGTTTTATGAATCAAGAAAAAAAAATGCAGAATATCATGCACATGAAACAGGCAGATAAAAGGATTTGTAACTTCAAACGATGGATGGACTTCGAACACATTATGACAACTTCTCTGACCTACAGCTGAGATACGCCGGACGCAGTGAGCATATGTGAAACGCAGCCGCATGGTAGGCCACTTGCCGCGTCGGTGCCCGCAGAGACAAAGCTACTATAACATGTTAAAATTTCTTGCATTTTCCAACAGGAAACCTTTCCTGCATTTTGGTTGAAGTTAAGCAACCAACGCATAGTTAGCTTATGCATTCCATGCTAGAGACACACACCGGATTGTTCGGTATCTAACACATCAACCAGTCCAATCAAGAGGGGAACATGATTTGCACCAGACCATTTGCATACTTAAGGCATTAGCTGTAGGAAAATAGTGAATTTCCAGAGAGATTCATATATTCCAATGATCACCCTTCATGATTCATATATTCCAATGATCACCCTTCATGTTTTTGTTGTGTGCTTCTTTAGGATTGATAACAAATAAATTGAACATAAATATTTCAAAAAGCCTCTAGTCCTCAAGACAATATAAAAACAGTACCCTTTACATGTAGAGGGGAAAAAATGTTATTTCAAAGGCCAGGTCGAAGTTGCAGACATGAGGATGACTCAGGCATGAAAATTCCAACAGTACCACTGCATTCTAACGACACTTTTATCCCAAAGGAAGCTAGAAATCAAGAGGCTGTCTCAAGAACGACTCCATTTGCTTTGCCCTAGTCCTGATCGACATATCAAACACCTGCTGTCCGAATTCAATCACTAGACCTCCCATGATGCTGTAGTCAATCTGCAGAAAAATTAGAAAAACTAACAAATCGTCCTTCAAATATTGCTTATAAAGCTGTACGCAACTTGTGCATAAATTAATTACCTTCTGTTCCACCAAGATAGTTTTGTTTTTCCCAAGGATGTCTTGCAAGGTCTCAATGAGTTCTTTTTCTTCCTTTTCAGGAAGAGGCTAACAGTAAGGAGGAAATATGTCAGAAAGAAAACTGATCTTTTATCAAACATACTCAGAACTGTAAACATAACTGCGCGCTAAATACAGCTCTACAGCTCTACTCCTATCTACTTAAGATCCGATGAGGTAAACAAGTTCCAAAAAAAATTGTCATAACAATTTCTCCACATTATGTGGAAGTGAAAGTTAGCAGAATTCAATGGGTGGAGGTGCAATAGTTGCACGCTCAAACTATGATTATGCATGTCGACTGTAAAAAAAATGTGTGCCATGCAATTTGCAAAAGTACATAGACGATTCAGATATCCAACTACCAATCATGCATACTTACACAGTTTGAAACTTCAAGGACATGTATTCAACTCAACTTCTGCTGATGTTTCCATATAATTATCTTGAAACATCATAAACATTTCACAAAATGAAATCTTTTTTGTTTGTGCTAATAGACTGGAAAAAGGAAACATGACGAGAATACATTCAAGACAAACAGAAAGCAAAATTATCCATAAAAAAGGGTCATCTCATATATATACTGTTGACGTTCGAAATACAAGTTCGGGAGATCGGCGAATATTGTGAATAGGGTCGAGTGTGCGAGTATTGTGAAGCTAATCACGAAGAGAACTGACACGAGTGGTTTAGTCTGGTTCGGACTCCTCGAAAGATAACAACCCTATGTTCAGTGAGTGTGTGTTCTTTTGCTCTGAGAAACGGATGTCTACCCTGTTGAGCACGTTACATATTTATAGGAGGGACGTGCCTCTCGTGGTAATGACAATTACTACATCTTAACACTGATAATGTCTATTTCTAATTACAACAAACGCGACTATTAAGCGTAATGGCTCTTTAATTGGCATTAACTCCTGGTAATCAATCGTGCTTCAAATGTCGCGTCGTGCGTCGTGGGTCATGGGTAACCGTTTCATAGATGACCGTTCGTATCTGAGCCAAAACCCATGAACGTCTTCAGTAAATCTTGGTTTCGGCCCACGCCTGTTCAGAAAGCAAAAATTGAGCATCAACATAAGCCCCTGAGCACGTCTCCAAGTGGCGGTCTGCCTTCGGTCTTCGGTAATTTCATCGATAAGATCAAACCGTACCTTCTCTCTGTTATTACTGCTACAAACTTGAGGATGTGTTAAAATGACAAGACTCGACGGTTGGCTTCAATTTTCGTCTTTACTTCTGCCGCCTCGATTTCTGCTTCTGACTGGTCCGAGCGTTGTGCTTTTCACTATCAGAGAGCAAAGACTAGACGTCCTTTGGGATCTCGAAGGATTGTTCCCCGCTTATAAATAGAGAGGACGAGATAAAGTTCTTTAAAACACTTCCTTTATCTGATTCCTTTCAGATTTTTGCGCAATAACCGTCCAGATGTAACCATGGGCAATAAGTATTCCGCCAAGAGGATCTAATGTTCGTCGACGAGTGTTGAAGAGGATTCTTCTTTCGCAGGGATGCAGGAGCCTCCAACATCTGTTGTGCAAAGGGATTCGACGGATCGTATTCCTTCCCTAAGGTTAACCACCATTGAAGAGATCTATGGGGTCTCTCTGGGTGGGTTTACTGAATTGATGGAGGAAGACGACCCGAATATTGTGGATCTAGAAGCTGATCCCAACACTTCTGTAGATGCTGAGTTTGTTCGGCGTCTTCATGTCGAGTTGAATAAAAGCCACCGGAGGGTGACAAGCTTTGATAAGGTGGTAGTCTTGAGTGACTCTGAAGAAGAGAATGATGATAGAGAGAACGAGGGCGCTGAAGCTCTTTCTCCGATTCTTCCTCACTCAGGACATCATTCCTTAATGTCTTCCTCAGGGAGAGGAGAAGAAGCGGCTGGCCAGGAGAACCTTGGTCCCTTGGAATCATCTCTCCCTCTTATTGCTCAGAAGAGGTCTCCGTCCAAAAATAAAAGGTATGATAACTCTGTTTAGGTTTAAGATTTTTTTTCCTTTAATTGAAGTTCTTGTACCAATAATATAATTGTGGCAGTAAAAAAGTCTTGTATCAGCTTATATGAAGCTTTCTTCATTCTAAAAGTGTGTAATACTTAATGATTTGGATATATCTTATGAAATATTTCTTAAAAATTCTAAATGTATACTTGTTTTAGCGTATTACTGCAACTGTGATTAGCCAAACCGTTCATACTCAAAATTAGTCTCTTCAGACGTTCAAGTATTGATATTTGAACTCTTCAAGCATGTTAAGCACTTTAGACATAAAGAGACACAAATGACCGAACCCATTTAACGTTTGAGCCATAAAGAGGCACAAATGACCGAACCCATTTAGCGCGTTTGAGCACATCAAGTGTTTGCGGTATGTTGTAACCGAGCCTCTTGCGAGTGTTGAGCTCAACGGGCATGAAAAAGAGGATGTCGTGGGTCTCTTTTGCAGTGCGTTGAGCACTTCGGGTGTTCGGGCATTGAGCCCCTTGCGTGCGTTAAGCATATCGGGCATTTTGCCGTTTTCCCTCAGACTGATAGCTGTTCGGACATTGAGCCCCTTGCGTGCGTTAAGCACATTGGACATTTTGCCGCTTCCCTTCGGACTGATAGCTGTTCGGGCATTGAGCTTCTTGCGTGCGTTAAACACATCGAGCATTTTACCGCTTCTCCTCGGACCGATAGCTATTCGGGCATTCGAGATTTCTTTGTAGAGAAGCTTTGTCAATTCGAATTTCAATAATTGTCACTATTGTGTCTTTATTAGGCCTGGCACCGAAAAAAAGTTCCACTATCTCAATGCCGTTTCCTATTCTTTCTTTGCAATCCAAGCATCGCCACTTAAGTGACACTCTTCGTCGCTCTTATATTGTCTTCTAGGTTATGTCATCGCCCAAGCATTTAGAATTTGGTAGTTCTTCCATGTCTTCTCCTCCGACCCGCAGTGCCATGGCCTCTGAAAATGAAGAGGACAAAACAAATTATTGAAAGACCACCACCATGACTCAGAAGAGACTGAATCGCCTGTATGACCGAGGTATTATCCTTGAATTCGTAATATCTGAGATTTCAAAAGTTAAAGATTATGCTGGACCTTTCGATGAACAATTGGCGGTTTTTGAATCACACATTCTCTGTGGATTTTATGTTCCTGCTTTGAAATTCCTCGTATCTGTCTGTCAAGCTTATAAGATAGAATTGGTTCACCTTAAACCTAGTGTCGTTGTCGTGGCTTCTTTAAGCATATTTGTGATACTCTCTGAATGCTGGCTGAGAATCGAACCAGATCTTGCCCTTTGAAAAACTTTGTATATAGCCTCTTACTATGATAAATAAGTGATGGTCTTTTCGATTGGCTTCACCTTAAATAGTGAGAAACAATATATTGATTCATGCCTCAGAAAGAGCTGGAAGGGAAGTGATCATTCGTGGTTCCTCGTTGAGATTATGAACAAATCAGAAGGGTAAATACATAATGCTATACATTGATCCAAGTGCAAATATTCCTTCAAATAAATCTAATAGAATTAGAGCACGCCTTGCAGAAATTCTGAAGCTCAAACGCAAAGGTCTGAATGAAAAAATCATTGTTGATGAATTTGTGCGAAGATGGTTGAATCCACTCGCGATAAGACATCCATTAGGGTTTGGTTATACTGGTCTTTAAGATACAACAAAATCTTCTCTCATAGGTAATCTTCAATAACTTAAATAATTGACATATACTTTCAGTTACTTGACACTCTGGTATATTGAACCCTTGCAGAGATTTCAGAAGACGAAGTGGTGACTCGTCTTAAAGAAAGCTTGAGTGATTACAAAGTCACCAGGCTAGAGAGCCTTCCTACACTTTTTTCAGCTACAAATTCTACTACAGAGGTATTAATTATTCTCAACTGTACTGTATTTTCTGTTCTTTACTTATTCTGACTATTTATCTTTGATCACAGTGGAGGTTTGCCATTGCATCAGATGACATTGGTGTTGTCCTCGATGATGATAATGATGATGAGAGCAATAAAGAGACCGTCGGAGATAATATTCCCGAACAAGATCAGGCTGAGACTTTATCTGAACTATCTGGGGACGCGGTAAAACATTCATCATGTGAAGAATTGCCAGGTGCTGAACTTGTGACAGGGGTCACATAGCAATAAGCTTTAACTCTCAAAAAAGATATAGCAGTGAAGGCCTTAGAGATACAGGCTGCAAGTGCCTTTATAAGCCACTTTTCTGCTGCTACCATAGAAATGGCTCTAGCTGGCTCTAACACTCAAGCGACAACTACAAGATCTAGTGATTCAGCCCATGCACATACTGTGGCTCAATACTCTCCTCATCCAGTGTAGTCTGATACCATCAAACGTCCTCGTGAATCAGAGACAAAAACTTCTTATCTTCGGAGGCATTTGGTTCCACTTAAATAAGCTTTCACTTCTATTTATAAATAACTTCACCCCTTTGATCAGGAAGAAGACATTAACAGGGCCCAAAAAGGACCATCAAATGACTGAAAATGAAGGAGACATTTCACACGAGGTATGCTCTGAAAATCTCCTACTTAGTGACTTTGAACTAACAAATTATTAGCCTATTCAGAGTTTCTAGGATTGTTTCTGTCATTACTTCCCCGAAGACAGATGACACAAAAGAAACTCCAGATAATCATCAGAAAGTCTTTTCATCTGTTTGAGAAGCTGTTATGAATTTATCAAACACTTTGCAGAAACAAACTGATGTCTTACGAACACAAGTTATCAACTCTTGCACTGCTGCTAGATCTTCAATTGATGCTGCTGAAAAAAAACAAAACTTCAGACAGCAGATTATGCTAAATTGCAAGAAAAGTTTTCTAGCTTAAAAAAAGTGGCAAAAAGAATGTGTCTATGTTTGAGCACCATAATCTGTTTTGTTCTTTGAATTATATCTTATCTGACTTATATATGCAGAATTAACAAAGTAAGCTAATAAAATAGACAAACAGATACAAAACATATCAAAAGAACTGTAAAGCACTAGGTCAGAGATTACCAACAAAGACAAACAAATTCAAGAAGTGACCACTGAACTAGAAACTGTTAAATCCAAATTGGAAGCTGCTGAAGCTGAAAACAATAAATTGCAGAAGTCATCATCTTCTAAAGGTATGATCACTGAAGCATCATCTATACTTGCCTGCATTAAAAGTCATTATGCTGATCTGAATGTTTATTTGGTTTGTTCTGGATTCCAATGCTCCTCATTTGAACAGTGTCTCAAACTTGTAGAAGCTGTAGTTGACGCTACTAAGTCATTTGTAGATGATCTTAGCTGTACCGACCATTCTTCAGAAAAAAAACTAATGTGATGCATGTAGTATATATTGATTGTAAATTACACAATCATTTATGAGTATGATATATGTAGCCCATTGCTTTCTGTACGCAATGTATATGTGCGTGTAGAAAGAAATTTAGAGTAAATCATACGCACTCAATAGATATTTTAGAACTTTAGCCTTCTGAAAGACATCCGTGTCTAAAATCGCTATATCAAGAGGGGAAGTAGATAGGTGGTGCCCATGGTGGGTTAGTGTGATTAATCTCGTAGCTATATAAGACACCTGTTTCGAGAAAATCACTCCTAGAGATGGTCGCAAGTGCCTATCATGGTCGTAACTTGTGTAACCGTCCGACGGCCAAAATAGATTGCCCGAATGGTGATTTAAAAAGATCATTGATGATAAGTTGCTGCAATTGCCTATCAGAGTCATATCTTATGTTAACGTCTGGTGGCAAGATATAGAGCCCGAATGAAAAAAGAAAAAGAGCACTTTATTAAACTATACGAGATGGCTAAAGCTTCCTTATACGATAAAGCCAATTTCTTTAGAATGAATGCTTATTCCTTATTCAAAATTTCACCAAATATACATTACACATAGAACTTTTGTAACTGGTCAGCATTTCATATACTCGGTAACAAACCGGCATTGATATGAGCCAGTACGTAAGCCTTATTAGATACTTGATCGACTATGATATAAGGTCCTACTGAAGGAGAAAAAAATTTGTGCTTATCTGTAGTGTTGATATCTTTCTTGAGTACTAAATCCTCAACCTTCAGAATACGATGCACAACTTTTTTGTTATAGTGCTTGTGCAGCAAGATCTGATATTTCTCTACTTTAATCACTGCCTGTCTTCTGGACTCTTCTAATAAGGTAAGATCTAGATCTCTTGCTTCGGCTTGACTTTCTTCTATAAAATGCAACACCCGATGAGAACCAAAATGCACTTTCGGGGGCAATACTGCATCAACCCCGTACAGCAGATTAAACGGTGTATCCCTGGTTGTTCGACTCGAGTTTGTGCGCAAAGACCACAACACTGCAGACAGTTTTTGGATCTAATTTCTTTCTCTGGCCTCTAGCTTTTCTCGCATTCGCTTTTTTTTTCCCTTAAATGATCAAACCGTTGGCTCTTTCAACTTGGCCATTAGTTTGCAGGTGAGCTACCGAAGAGACTAAGTGATGTATCTCGAAGTCAAAACAGCTCCGCTGAAACTTATTTCCTTTGAACTGAGTCCTATTATCTGTGATGATCTGCTTTGAAACTACAAAGCACACAATTCTTGAGTAATGTTTACCAGTGGTTTAGCTTCTATCCACTTGGTAAAGATATCGATAGCCATAATAATGTGCTTATATCCCTTCTGTCCCTTGAGCAGTGGCTGCATTTGCGTACTAGATTAGTGGCATCTTGATTTGCTATCGGCCAGTAAAACCCATGGCGAAATGCTTTTCCAATCAAGGTTCTGGCTGAATTATGAGAGCCACAAACTCCTCCATATATATCATTTAGCAGTCGCATACCTTCATCTTGAGAGATACACCTCATCAGCATCCCATTTCTGCTTTTTTTTAATAATACCCTATCAATAATAGTGTAATTATTAGCAATTCGAGCAATGCGCTCAGTTGCCGAATCATCATCTGCAATTGAATCACCTTCAATGAATACTCTGATAGGGTATCTCTAATCTTCGGGCTTTTGAAGATTAAGCAAAGATATTTCATGAGTCCCGGTGGGCACCTTAAGCAAAACAGATACTATAAGATTTCTTTAATAATAACATCATCGAGAAGAGGCCAACCAGACGAGATGATCTGCGTCTTAGTTATTCAATCGAGAAATGTATCGGATTTTAAATCCGTCGAAAAAACTTTCCATTGCCCGAACAGCTTCTAAATACGTAGCCATCTTCTCATCTTTGCATTCATACTCCTTATGTACCTGCCGAGCCACTAATTGAGAATCGTCTCGAATCAGCAATCTCTTGATGCCTATGGACTTAACAATGCTCAGACCATTAATCAAGTCTTCATATTCTACAATATTATTGGTGGCTTTAAATTTCAAGTGAATAGCATACTTCAAGGGCTCCCCTTCGAAAGATTTCAACACATCAACCCCAGCCTCTTTTAGGGTAAAGAAACCGTCAAAATACATCACCCAATGATCAGACAATGCATCTTTATTTTGAGGACCAAATGAGATCCATTCAACAATAAAATTCGTTAAAGCTTGACTCTTGATGGCACTTCGAGGTATAAACTATATATGAAATTGTCTCAACTCTACTGTCCAATGAGATATACGTCCAATAACATCTTTACTATATAAAATGCGAGAATGAGCGATCAGATACTACCTTGATCAAATGTGCTAAAAAATGCTTCATCTTCTGAAATGTCATCAACATGGCATATAACAACTTGTGAACCTGTGGATACCTTGTTTGATCGATTTCACTAACAAATGACTGAACTGAACTTCCTTTATCATTGACCCGATTTACTATCAAAACAGTACTAACCACCGAATCCGAAGCTGCCACATAAAGCAACAATTTTTCTTCGGTTTTCGTGAAACCAGGGTAGGCATATTCTTGAGATATTGCTTCAGCTCTGAAAAAGCCGCGTCCACTTGACTATCCCATTGAAATCTATCTTGTTTGCGTAAAAGCTTATAAAATGGCATACCTCTTTCTCTCGATCGAGATATGAATCTATCGAGAGCAGCCATTATAACAGCTAGCTTCTGGATTTCTTTTCGAGTTCGAGCTGGTTGCAGCTGTTCAATAGCTTTCACCTTCGGGTTTGCATCAATCCCTCCTTCAAAAAACCATGTATCCCAACAACTTGCCAGAAGATATCTCGAAGACACACTTCTTCGGGTTTAACTTCATTCAAAACTTTCGAAGATTATCGAAAGTCTCGATGAGGTCCTTAAACAGATCTCGCCACTGTTTGGACATGCTTTATTCAAACACGTATAGTTTATACACATCCGCCACAAACCAACGGACTTTTTCACTAATACAAGATTTGGTAGCCATGTAGGATAATCTACCGTTCTAATAAACCCAGCTTATAATAGCTTAGTGGTTTCCTCGCGATGACGTCGCGACTGTCTAAAGTGTACCTCTGTTTTTTTTGTTTGACCGACTTGAGAGCCAGGTCAATCCCCAACTTGTGCTCAATCACCTCCCTGAGGATCTCGGACATATCCGAAGGTGTCCATGCAAATACATCGACGTTTGTTCGAAGAAAAGTGATGAGCGCGAGTTCCTATTTCAAGGGTAAAGAACCCCCAATGACAACTTGCTTCGCTGGCGCATTAGGATACAGCGAAATATTCTTGTTCGGTCCTGGTGACAGCACAATTTCTTCTTCGAGAGCCGAGACTTTGAGAACCAACACTTCTGAAACTTTGACAATGAGTTTTGGTACAATAAGTACCGCACCACCATCTGTTCGGGCTTGCTTAGAAGAACTGGCTTCCAAGACTCCTTGCTTGAAGTGACCTGCACGAATTAAGGAATTGATGTCGCACTTGACCGCTTCTTTAAGATCACAGACGGTCATGGTGACCCCTAGGGGTCCTGTCATCTTTATCGTGACGTAAGCTGAATGACCAACAGCCATAAACTTCAGAAGGAATGGACTCCCAAGGATACACTTGTACGCCGAATCAAAATACGCACCTCGAAGGTGAGGACTTGTGAGGACTTCTCGACGCTTGTTTTCTCCGTGACCGCAAGCAACGGTCAGATCAATCTTTCTCAAGGGCTTTGATGAAACCCTTGGAATAACTCCGTGAAATCTTTCATCCAAAGGCTGTAATGCTGTTAATGGCAAACCCATTTTCTCATAAGTACGTTTCATAAGGAGGTTCAAGGCCGTACCTGTATCGACGAGAGTCTTGACAACATTGCTGCGGTGGATGGGTATCCTGACGACGAACGGCAAGTTCTTGGTTGATAGCTCCGTCTTCGGGTGATCTTCAGTGCCGAACGTTATCGGGACTTCATGCCACCGCATCTTCTTGCTAACGGAAATGGCATTGAGCACCTCCCGCTCGTACTTCTTGTACTGGATTTTAGATAGAACCGCAGTACTTCCACCGAAAATTATGTTAACTTCGAAGAATTCTTCATCATCTTCCTTCTCAACCCTCCAACGGCCTCTGGCCAGAGCCTCGGGTCGAGATGCTGTCGGAGGTTTTGAAACATACTTTTTCTTTTGATCAATGTAATAAGTGTAATCAGTGAAGTTATAAAACCTGTATCGATGAGCCGAGCATCACTTCTGTGCATCTTCGAATCTGTCAAAGGGTCGTTTCTTCTTTTCATGACGTTCGCTACCTTTCTTTTAGCGATATTGAGCTTTCGATCATCAAGCTTCTTGCGAGAGCTCTTAGTCTTGGCTTCTCTCATAATCTGGGCCCGACCTTCTGATGCCTTGATGCATGTTTCAGCAATTGACAAGAGGTGGCCCACTGTTAGTGGTTACTCGATGGCTAGACGTTCTGCAGTGTACACATCAGATACTCGTTCTCTCAAAGCTATAATGACCTCCAGATCTTCAATATGAGGAATAGAATTCCTTGTCTGACTGAACCTCTTCACATAATCTCGAAGACTCTCGTCAGGCTTTTGTTCGATGGTCCGAAGGGTTTCCGCTATCGAGGTACTTTCAAAAGTCCCCTAAAAATTCTCGATGAAAGTCGCGTAGAGCTGATCCCAAGTTTGAAACGTGGGCTCTGAAAGATTAACCAGCCATGATCGAGCTAGCCCTAATAGAGCAGTAGACAAATAATTAGCATTTACTCTATCATCTCCCCCAGTAGCTTCTATAAACGTGGAGTAAACCTGAAAGAATTCTTCAGTATTAGATGATCCGTCGTACTTCTCGATCGAGCCTGACTTGAATTTCTCAGGCCACCGAACTTGACGAAGACTTGGAGCAAGAACCTTAAATGAGCACCGGCTCGATCGAGCCCGATGAGGAGCAACTTTAGGTGCCTCTCTATGACGTCTTTTGGCATCAATGTCATTGCGCGCATCATGTCTGCGTGGGTGTTCACCAAACTGACCCCTTTGACTTCGTTGCCTGTTGAGGCTATGCCGTAAATCTCCGACAGAGAGACGGTGTCCCTGTCGAGGAGATGTGGCCGAAGCAGAGAGTGCTCTTCGGGAGGATATACCTCCATGAGAATTGCCACGGCGTGAAGCTTTGGGCTGATTTTGGCTTGACGGCGTAGAATGGTCTATGCGACCCGCAATCTCCAATCCTTGCTGGACCAATGGTGCCAGGGGCAAACCATTAGCTGACAAATGCTGCATGCACTCTAGGATTGTTTGGAGACGAGTAGCTTCAAAATCAGTTTGTAGATTCCTTACCGGAGGACCCAGCAAGTTGGTTCTATGTGCACTAGAACCAATGGTGAGAAGATTACTCGATGACCCAACAGAAGGTGCTGGATTATTTCTCCCAGCCACATAGATCTGTCGCATCTCAATGTTGTGATTTCACTTCGGATACCCCATTCTTGAGGGATAATCCTCATCGGAGCCGAAATCATCATCGGTGCAATTGTTGTCGCTGTCGCTGCTGGAGTTGTAGCATTCCAGCCTCAGCCCAAGGAACTTGCCATTGACAAGGTTAAGAATCATCTTAGACTGGTTTGGTAGCTGCTCCAATTGATCTTTTGAACCAACACATGATCGGGACCCGAGTGGAACACTCGAAATCTCAATTGTAGTAGGCATCTCAAACGAGATCTGAGAAAAAGCTTTTAGGAACTCTGGCTGGCCGATGGGCCAAAGAACATTCTTTATCGGCGACAAAAACCAATGTTCCGAAACGGAACATGGTGCCAGCCGAGAACACGAGGTTGCTTGTGGAAGCCATGAATGAAAGTTGGACAAACTTCACCTCACACTCCTCTACCTAGCACGCCTCTGTCGACGTTCGAAATACGAGTTCGAGAGATCGGCAGATATTGTGAATAAGATCGAGTGTGCGAGTATTGTGAAGCTAATCACGAAAAAGACTGACACGAGTGGTTTAGACTGGTTCAAGCCTTCCGAAGGATAACAACCCTACGTCCAGTGAGAGTGTGTGTTCTCTTGCTCTGTTGAGCAGGTTACATATTTATAAGAGAGACGTGACTCTCGTGGTAATGACAATTACCACGTCATAACACTGATAACGTCTATTTCTAATTACAATGAACGCGGCTATTAAGCGTAACGGCCCTTTAATTAGCGTTAACTCCCTGGCAATCAATCGTGCTTCAAATGTCGCGTCGTGCGTTATAGGATTATGGGTAGCCGTTTCACAGATGACCGTTCGTATCTGGGCCAAAGCCCACGAACGTCTTCGGTAATCTTGGTTTCGACCCACGCCTGTTTGGGAGGCGGAAATTGAGGCATCGGCATATACAATCCAGCATCATTCATCAACAAAAATGCCTTCTGACATGTGAAGGGAACACATATACCTTAATCCTGGCAACAAGGGGTAGAAAGGGATGGAATATCAACTTACAATAACTGTCCTGACAACAACCTTCACCTCCCCCTTATGTGCCATGGTTAAATCAACAAATCTCTCAGCAATGCGCTCAATATGTTTCAGCCTTCCATTGTCCGCCAAGACAGCTTCAAATAACAACAAAAAGTTAGGCACAGTAATAAATTTGGAACAAATCGTAAGAGGGGCGGAACTCAGTGGAGGCCATCCTGGGCTCCCCCCCTTGCCTATGACAAAACGCTAAAAAGCAAGGCTCAGCCATTGGAAGGAGCACAGTTGCACAGCTCGGCCATGGCTCCTGACGTGCCCTAGTGAACCGGCCAACGCCAACCACGAGCCCTGCTGCTAACTGGTAGCAAACGATTTGACGAACTGCCCCCCCCCCCCCCCCCCAAATGTGTGTCACGTCCGCCACTGATTACACAACACCCATACCGAGTAACAGAATTCAAAAGTCAAGTAATTTTTTATGAGAAATCCTACAATTAAAAAGTGATAATTATAAGCAGCACATTTCTGTTGCCCTTTCAAATAAACTACACCCTCAGCTCTCAAATTGATGTCATTATGACAACATACTCGTTCAAAACTGAAATTGTTGTCTTAGCGACACAGTGCAAGAAAGGAGGGAATACTTCTCATGCCAAGTAATCATAGACAAGTTTATGATAGAATTGATCCGTATTAATATAGAAAATACTAACTGGAGCCAAAAGCGCATAAAAATCATACATTTAGATCGTTCATAAGGAATGCATGTATAGAAAATAACATCTACTCCCTCTCGAACAAACTCTCTTTGGTGCCTCAAAGTGATTAACTATTATAAGAAACTATAGCTACTTTAGAAAGCTATACACAGATGATTAGCTAGGAAGCATACCCAAGAAATTCTTTGTTACATCACAAAACCCAGCTTCAGCAAATATTTCATTTATAGCCTTCACCCTGGTTTCTTTTGGCACAGACAAATCCTTTATAAATTGAGAGAACAATGGGCTCTTCTTGGATGCCTCTATAACAGTTTTAATCTCTGATTCAACTTTGTCCAACACGTTTCCTTTGGCTGCAGTAAGGAACAGTGCACTAGCATAATTGCCTGTGCCACCATATAGAGCTTCTGGAACCTACTGACATGACAAAGATAGAACTTACGATTACCAGAAATATTTGAGAACTAAGGACAAAAGAACTCATCTGAACCTGTCAAGAACAAATAAATTTAAAAGGGAAAATTGATGATAGGATAGAATTCATATTAATGATGATAGGATAGAATTCATATTAACTACAGAGATGATTTATTGTTCTACAGCATCCGCACCAAACAATGCAGCTAAGCCCATTACGAATATCACAAGGCAGGGGACAGATATTTTGTTATCCCTGATCCATCCATGGTATCTGAGTAAATTAAGTGATGGGCACAATTGCATTCAATAGAATGTCAAACGATACCAAACCCTAGTACAGCATAAAGCATTTAGATTTCCGAACTATAAGCAACCTAACACAACAGGAAGGATAATGGAATCGTTTCCAAGCTCCCAATAGCCAATGGGACAGTGATTAGAAAGTCGACCAGCTCTCTACGAACATAACAAGCACTAACTACATTGGCACGTAACGGGAAATATGTTACCTTGATCTGCTTTCCGCTGGGCTTGGCCACCTGCGACGCGAAGCTCCTCGAACCCTGTATCAGAACGAAACACGTCAGTCCCCAAAAACGTAATCTAGAAAATCACATGGATTACTCAAAACCACCCATAAAATACAATCATACATCAGGGACATAGACAACAGGCCTAAATCGGATAGAGGACCCAGGACTCCAATGGAAATCGGAAAACAATGGATAGGTTTCAACAACAAAAAGGGGGGCTGGGGAGCAGGGACCTGGCTGACAGCCGCGGATTTGGATGCCGTGAGGTGGGCGCGGAGGAGTAGGAACCCGGATCGGAGGTGCCGCACAGCCATCCCTGCTTGCCGGTTCGTTCCGCAGCGGTGGGAGCATGGGAGATCGAAAGCTTTGGGGCCTGTTTGCTTGCTAGCCGCAGTATGCCAAGCCGTCGTTGCGGCAGCGCCGAAACTGTGGCGGCAAAAATCAGCGCCAGAACTTCGGCGGAAAAACATGAAGAAAAGTTCGACGCGTCAGCTCTTTTTAATTTGACGTGCCACACAACCAAACAGCAACCGAAAAAGTACGGAGCTGCCGAAGCTGTGGCGTGGCAAGTTTTGGCTAGCAAGCAAACAGGCCCTTGGTGCGCACTGCGCCTCTACTGGAAGCCCGCCTGGAAGGTGATCGGGGAGAGAGAGAGGAGGCTGCTGCTACGAGGAAAACGTGGAGGCCCGTCAATTCTTACTGCGGTTTCGGCCCTATATTTCAGAATCATGGATTCATGGGCTGGACTTCAGGCCTTTGTAGCTTAGAACTCGGAGCGCGTTTGGCATTATGGCAAGGCCCATTTAGTGTGATTTTTTTTTTGTTTTCAAATCAAGAATACCTGGACCCAAATTACTTTATCCGTTCCAAAAATTGTTGTCGCTAGTTAATTACTCAGACTCGTGGAATATTCATTTGAAAAAGCCTCGGAGCTCGGTTGGCATTATGGCATGGACCATTTAGTGTGAGTTTTTTTTCTTTTCATATCAAGAATACCTGCACCCAAATTACTTTAATCCGTTCCAAAAATTGTTGTCTCTAGTTAATTACTCAGACTCGTGGAATATTCATTTGAAAGAGCCTAAAATACATGCACTGTATTAAAGGACCCTATACGCCGGGCCTAGTACACGGATTGGCCAATCAAGCATGACAATTAGGAATTGAGTAATTAACTAATGCAAAATAGGGGTCCCATTCCTTTTCAAAAAAAATAAAATAAATAGGGGTCCCGTAGAGTAGGAAGTCCGCATCCATTAAACAAAAGCAATTTTGATTACAGGATTGATTATCAAGGGTTAACTAAGTATAATCTATAATATATACGATGCTAAGATTTCAAGATTCTTTCTCAACGTATATAAACTTGCAACTGGTCACGTTTATGAAGGTAAAACCATGATAGGATGCAAACATTCTGTAAGATGACCAGTATCTCACAACACCTCATCTTCCTGCACATACAGTCCCCCATCAGTCTCGATGGGCATTGAAGGTGGTGTTCCAGCAGGGATGCATGCAGCCCCATTCTCTCCTGCGATAGTGCATAATGCCTCCGCATCCTGAATAGCCCGGTCAAGATTGATCTGACCACTCAGCTCATTGATGAACTTGAGGAGAGTATCAAAGTCCATTTGCTCCCCAATTATCCTCTGACGGTATCTTTTCAAGATTGCCACACATAAGTACAAGTGAAAGTGCTCTGACAAATACTGGGTCCACAAAACTTCCCACAAAAGCATGATCTGGTCAAAACTGAACTCCCTGCAATCCAAAGAGATTTCTCAGAATTCTGGAATGAGAACTGATGACTGCTAGTGCTTAGCTATATATTGCAGTACTATATGAAACTAAAAAATGCTTGCAATTGACTGGAAAATTGATTCCTCTTATTATTCATCTTTATCAACAGAAAATATTTCAAAGGATATGACAAGGAATAACTTCACCAGTGGCCAGCACTAGACATAAAGGAAACAAAACCATCTCCCTTTTATATGAACACATGCAGTTAGATAAGGTCTAAACTTAGACAGGGTTGAACTGAGCACCAACAACACCAAGGCAGTTTCTCCAAAATAATGTTGGCCACCAAACTTCCGTAACGGGTATTAGTCAATAGGTATGAATGATAAAGATTAGAGAGTAGCTGCAAGGTACTCAAACTACACGAATATAGCTTCACCGGATGTACATAGAAGATGCTAAGTGCCTATAAGATGCTGTAACACAGTGAATCCAGCAAATATGAACTATGATGGCCCATGCGGCCATTCTGCAGGGCAATTTGGTGAAATTTTTATATTTGTGCGTCTTAGAAGTATATGATATGGAGGACCTTTTGAAGACTTCAAAATTTGTAGGCAATTTGGTGAAATTTTTATATTTGTGCGTCTTAGAAGTATATGATATGGAGGACCTTTTGAAGACTTCAAATTTTATAGCATTTACGGAAAAATATTTTACTAACTACTTTCAAGTTAGCATAAGGAATCGGATGAAAACCAAACTGATCTGTCACACATGTATAACAAATAAAACTTAAAGTCTGTCAGATACTCAGATGCAAAGCAAAGAAAACTTAAGACACAGAAGGAACGAATTACCTTTTGAACTGTATAAGAACCCAGCGGAAACAGAAGAAGTAGTTCAAACAGTCATTCTGCCTGAAATAGTTGTGCAATGGAGGATCAAGAAGCTCCACAAGCTGAGGCACATCGGAAAAAGAATTAGCATTAGATTAGCACCACATATCCATAGATTAGTGTCAATAGTAATTTTTGCGAGACCTATGTTGAAAGGCATTGATCAAAGTAAGCATCAAACCCTCGAGAAGTTTTGAATGCAACAATATATGAAAAAAGTTTAAGTCTAAAGCTACAAAGTTCAAAGCTATGATATAAACATAATCAATAAAATGACTGGAGAAAAGTGGAATAGTGTATCTACACTAGATGATTCAACAAAGCATACTAATATTGAGCTGATATTGACCCTCACTGAGCCTTTGTTACATAACACTGCAAATGGAACGAGCAACATGGCATGATTAATGTAGAGTATGTCAAAAAAGTTTAAGTTTAAAGCTACAAAGTTCAAAGCTACGATATAAACATAATCAATAAAATGACTGGAGAAAAGTGGAATAGTGTAACTACACTAGATGATTCAATAAAGCATAATAATATTGACCTGATATTGACCCTCACTTAGCCTTTGTTACATAACACTGCAAATGGAACGAGCAACATGGCATGATTAATGTAGAGTACAGACATACCTTGGATAATGCAAGTAGTTGAGCATGCATGCCATTCTGGTCACGATTAAAATTGGCACCTAGCCTTTCCATTAAGGTAGCAAAGCACCAAAACGATTTGGACTCATCTTCCATGACATAAAGTATAGGTGCCAGAAAGTCACTCATTCCCTGGAGTGTGGAGCATGAATATTAAAATGTGAATCCATTTCAAAATAAAACGAGAAACAAAAGGCCAAACTTCAACTTTTAAATTCTACGGGGACTCAGAAAATCATACAGGTAATAAGAAAATAAAACCAAGATTTGTCGGGTCAGTATTAAAATGAATCAGCCAACCCAGCAACAGATAAGCTGCTGCAGGATTAAGTACAGCAGAAATATCTATGACAATAAGGTAACATGCCTTTAACTGCTTAGACTCAATAATTAGGATGATGGTCTGAAAATAGAAGCCCTCGACAATAAAAACTGCGAGAGTAATTGTACTTGGCATGCATGACATTTTGAACATCTGAACAAGTTCATTCAATATGGAACATTGACCGACATTTTGCACATGGAAGTTAAGACTAATACTATGTCGAATAATATTATCGAATATTTTCCAATATTGTTTTTGTGACTAATCCAAATGGTTTTCTTAAATAATGGTAAAATTTTGTCTGAAACCTTTCTAGGATATGTCACACTTAAGAACAGATGGGGTATACATGTATGATGCCGTTATCTCAAATGAGCTTCAGACATGCATATACTAAATCCATCAACCACCAAAAAGTGAACCAACTTTAGTAGAAGCAAGCTAAAGATAAGGTGACATGGTAAATGAGATAGCTTTTTGTCGTTTTACATGTATCACATGTAAGATGAAAACTTACTTGGCAATAACCGAGGTCGAAATTGTAGAACGAATATGTCAACAGGATGTCACGTAGAACTACTACATTCTGGTTATCATCTCCTTCATAGTAGGGAACAGATCTATCTGTTCTCACCTTGAAAAGGGAAAAAAAAAATATTACAGTGTAATGTAGAGCTACAAATAGGAAGGCCTTGAGAAGGACAAGAAGATATTCATACCACATCTTTACCAATAAGGCCTTTTCTTTCCCTAAACTTGGTGAATCTTTTAGCTTGAGTGGCTGAGATACTCTGCAAATGGTATCAAGCAGAATTGCATACTTGTTTAAACAAAGAATAACTATGACCTAACATGACGAAAACAGAGGGCTGAAAGTGATTTGATAATACATCCACTTGAACTATTGAGCGCTAGTATTTTGTTTTATAGAAAGAACCGACGCAAGCCCCTACTCACTGTATATTAATATCTCCAAAAGTATATTAAACAGTAGTACAAAAAAACTAATAAAAATTAAGGTAACAAAGCTTCTAGCTGTTTTCTAATTTTATGAAAGTACTTTTTGTTTTGCCCTGTGGATAACCAAGGTATATGTAACTTTATGAGTCTTGACTGACCTTCCACTGAGATTTTATGGCTTCATATTCTGCTTGTTTCATGGCATCAAGGTATTCCCTCTCAGCATATGTTGAATCATATTCATGATAACCCAACAAGAATGTCCAGACCTATATGCACAATATTAGATTGTATGTACAAGAAAGTCTTGGTGCTAGTTACCAAAAGTCAGGAAACATTATACAACCTCTTTCCTCAAAACATGATCAACTCCTCCATAGAAAACCTTTTTCTTCAGTGCCTTTGAATCCATAACTCTACCTTCAGGATCCAAAAAAGCTCTCCACTAGACAAACAAAAGAAGAATTCAGAGAGGAAAACTGGTGCTGACCAGATTAATACATGAATAGCATATGGTTAGCAATGATGTTCCCAAAAAAAACATGATGCACAGTATAAATTGGGACAGTTCCTACATGCTAAAATGCTACAAAAGATTTAGGTCCATGCAATCATCAATCCATACTTTGAAAATGGATGTATTCATATAACAGAAAGTATTTAATCGATAGGTGCAGTATTTTAGTTATGAAAAACACAATGAGAATTGCTGGGCAATGGTCCATTAATGTTTGATTGGATGCCAGGCGCCCCACATCCCCCAAAGAGTCCCTTGAGTATGAACTAGAGATAAATCTAGGGGTGTATATTCTCAGCTCAAGTATCACATATAATGAATCAAAGTACCAAACAGAAACTTGATTGTCCTAAGGATCATAGTACTTTATGCAAATACTTATAGCAGAATACTAATGCTGAACTTGTCCATTGTACTCCCTCCGTCCCCAATTACTTGTCATTCTAGAGATCACAAGTTTTCCCCTTTTACTTGTCATTCTCATTTCCCAATACACCTTTCTTTATTCCCAATACATCTCTATCTCTATCTCTCTCCTCCTCATTTTCAGCACATTCCACCTTTTTCACCATTCTTAATCCCCGTGCCCAACCTAAAACGACAAGTAAAAGGGGACGGAGGGAGTACATTCAATTGATGTCTCAAGTGGACTCGGAATCTCGGATATGGATCAAGTTATAGTTCATGCTGCAATGTTCACACAGTAACAACAGGAAGGACTTCTAATGCATGAATCTATTGGACATACAAAAAACGTAAAGCTGTTCCTGAAATGAAGTACTACTAACAAAGATATATCAGCAGTCAAAGAATTGTTACCTCTTCAGCACTTAATGGCTGTTCTCTTTGTTTTCCCCATATGAGAGGTAAATGATCAGGCTGCCAAAGTAGCAGGGAAACTAAAGTTACATAATGTAAAGTATGTGATCATGAATCCAAAACTAGATAAAGTTTACAAAAGCATTGAAGGTCAGAATACAAACATTACTGGTTTCCTTTTAAAAGTTTTTTTTTTTGGAAATATTTGTTAACCAAGGCACAAATGACATGGATGACTGGAAGCTGATTCTCAGATTATAAGCCATTGCAGTATGGCACTACAGTGAATGTCAAATGATGCAGCTTAAGTTTTCATCTCAGTAGAAGCTGTCTTGAACTCTTGATATTAGGTTACCAGTATGATATTAGTGCCAATATTTGGATACAATACAACAATAGGTTCAATAATTCGATGTTGATTTTGTCCATAACCATTTCAAGAACTTGTAAAATAATGGCACAAGTGGTAATGACTAATCAAATAGCAAAGACAAATTAAAAGCAAGGTCCATTACCTCCAGTGGATCTGAGGGCACAGAAGCCTTTTCTGCTTGTGTTTGCTGAAATTTGTTTTTATCACTTGCTTTATTGTTCAAATAGTATTCTTGCTGTTGACGTCCATAAGCATTAGTTCCACTATTGTCCCGAAAGAGGCTTGATGTGGTGTCTCGTGCGAACTTTGTAACCAGCGAGAATTTCTCCAAAACTTGAATTGAAAGATCATGACCTGGATCATTTGATTTGTGCTTTTGCCTCGACACATATTGAGACACGCTAGAAGGCACCCCTGCCGCCCCATGTCTGCCATCACCCCCATGTACGCCACCATCAACTGAACCAGTGAAACTAAGTGAATTTTGCCGTGACATGGCGTTTGCCACTGTGGCAACTCCTGGAAGCTCCAGAGATGACAAGCTTTTCTACAAGGTGACCACAGAAATGAAGTATTGTGGGTCTCAGTTTGGGCAATATTTTTGTACGAAAAGTGAATTGTTTTAAAGACAGACTAGATTGCTTCAGAGGATACAGAAAGACTTAATTTATCGCTACAGCCATAGCAAGCAAGGCCTTTACTAAAACATACAAGTATTTGGTTGGTAGGCCAATAATGGTACATACTAGTACTAAAAAGTAATGCTAGAAGGGTAGAACTCTAATACCAGCTGAGATTGATTAGCTGTCTACAAAAAACTTTAATATGATAACACACCTGAAGAGGGTCTTGAAAGTCGTTGACAAGAAATACATTAGGATCATCGTCCGACCTTGAAATCAAAGGAAGAACATTTTAGGCAAATATGCAGGGAAAAACATTTCCAGAAACATTGCAAAAGCAAATTTGGTGTTTTACTATTAGCTACTCCCTCTGTCCCATATTACTTGTCATTCTAGCCTCCTTAAGTTTTCTCAATTTACTTGTCATCCTCGCATCCCAATACACCTTTCTCTATTCCTGATACATCTCTATCTCTTTCCTCCTCGTTTTCAGCACATCCTACCTTTTCCACCCCTCTTAATTCACATGCCCACTTCTAAAACGTCAAATAAAAAGGGACGGAGGGAGTACTTGGTAATGGGATGATTGGTCTAGAAATTTCACAATCTCCTACATATGTTTCAAAGCCAACACTGTAGTTCATATGATAAAAATTTTAACCTATCCAACACCCCTATCTAAATAACTTGAAATTCACTTGTAAATTCAACCCCAAAAATTATATCCAGATAATGTTGTTCTCTGTTTGTTGGAAACAAAATTGAAGCACTAATATTTAACAAATGAAACATTCCATGTACAAGTATTTAGAAGAGTTGAACTATGAAAGATAACCTGATAATGAAGACATGTTGCTTCAGCATTGCAAACAATTCACGAACTCCACCATTGTAGAAATAGAATGGAGGAAAAGCCAAGCCTGCAAGTGATAAGATAAATGAACATGATCCCTTTTTGCCAATTGTTATGACGCTATATGCAAGGTGCAAGAAGCAGAAATGCAATTATGTGTAAGAAGATAGAACACAAAAGCTAATCAGGCCATCACCAATGTACAGCTAATGTGGATTTTTCAGCTAACTATACAAAATAATAAAAATTAGATGAACATCTCACCAGATGAGAGAACAATAATTATGTAATCTGATCCAAATGTTGGGGTGTGCCTTCGGATGAAGCGTACATCACTTAAAGGCAAGGCCTTAATGGTGTACAGGTTTCTATCTGCGCAGAGTCAGGTAGTTAAAAAAGTCATATGTTATCATTGTTAGTTTCAACCAAACACCAGTAAGGCACTAAGGCTAATGTATGTTATAAATCTGTCTTTATTCCATACATTTTTCTATTTCCATACTGACCGAGCTGCTTGACAAAGAATCAACTCCTTCATTCGGCTCCCAGCTCTGCCATAAATATCGACCAAACCATCAGAAGATAGGAAAAGTGAGAAATTAGTTCAAGTTCACATCTAAGGTGGAAATAGTCTTCTGTGTTCAAAAGTGTGATTCTCCCAATCTAATACCACATACTATGCAGCTGTAAATACAATAGGAAATGCAAAACAGAAACCTAGCATGCTATTAATCAGTAGGAGAGGTAATAAAAAAATATAACATGATTAACATCATCTGATCGTTTAGTAATCCTAGCAAATTTGCAAAGGTCCCAGGTCAGAATCCTCATAGAAGACTTTGAGGAGACTAATGAATTCTATTAGAGTATTTGCTAAGTGTTCCATAGAATGTTCTAGACTTATAACAAGTTACTGCATCATCTTCGCTATGTAAGTCAGGAATCAACAATTTATGACATCAAAACACCAACCACTCGGCGTGGTCAGCTGCCTCACCAGGAACAATGATCCTCGCTGCAAGAAGAGGCGCAGCTTCCCGCTGATCCGGCCAGAGCCATACTGTGTCGGATGGATTGTCACTCGCTCCTTCTCGTAAATCACGTCCACCGTCGCTGTCTCGCCTGAGCCTCCATCAGCCGAATCGCTCCGCATCACCTTCGATCAACAAGCCAAAGGTAAAAACACATAAAACCATACAGCGGAATCATAAGCCCTCAACGAAACCAACAAATTTCCAGAAATCTCTCGAGTACTGATCAGACCGAACAATTGAGTAGAGAGACCGGGCAAGTGCTTCAATGATTAGCCTGAGCAGAGCAGCCATTTCACCCCCCCCCCCCACCCCCAACAACATGAGCAAATAAGTCCAATCCCAACAAACCCACCAATCAATGATCCAACCTAACAATCCCCCAAATCGTGACGGAAGCATCGAGACGACAGGGAGCAGAAGGCGAGCGGGTACCACGTGGTCGGATGCGGCGGCGGCAGCGTAATCGGAGTCGTCGGAGAAGTCGTAAAGCTCCGGCGAGCGCGGGGACCCTGCCTCGCCTGCTGGTGCTTCTGCTCCTCCACGCATGGCCGCGCGGAAAGGTGCGGTCTCTGGTCTCTGGATCCCTCAGGCCCCAACCAACTACTCTTCTTACTGTTGCCGACAACGGTGTGAGGTGTCACGGTGGAATATTTTGAAGGTGAAGCCGTGAATGGGGAAATAAAATGGTAGGACACCGGATCTTTAATACTACTAATAACTACTGATACTAATATTTTTTAGCATAACTATTGGTACTAAAATTAAATTTAGCGTCACGTAATACTGATGGCACACAATTGTTTTTCGATATATTAAGCAATGGAGTGTGATCCCGTGTTGTTTTGATCAAAATATTCTATCGGACGAGAGAACAAAAGGAAGTGTTAGTCTTTTCGCACAACCCGTGAAGTTTCACGATATGAAAATACGGAGCACCGAGGAAGGAGATAGAGAATGAGTTGATGAAAAAAGAGGAATATATATTGAGAAATAAAAATGATAATTAATATAGTACTCTCTTCGATTTTAAAATATTAACACCGTTAATTTTTAACATCAACTTTTGATTATTTATTTTATTAAAAAATTGTGTAAATATGTAAAATTTTATTATTATTTGATTTATTATTAGTAAAATTTAAATTATGACTAATAATTTTACACATTTGATCAATTTTTTTAATAAAATAAATAGTCAAAATTGATGTTGAAACTCAATGTGTCAATAATTTAAAACCAAAAGAAAAAGTATTTAGATTAAAAAATGTACAGTAGTACTACGTAGAATGGAACGAGATATGGGTTTAGATAAACAAATCGCATTGTCGCCGACTTATTTTTAGGTAACTGACTAGACACGCTTACCAAACGCCTGCTTTCTACGCCGTTAGCTTCGGCCTCACAGATCAGAAAGGAAGAAAAAAAAAAAGGAAATGACTACCCATGCCTTACAGACGAAGTAAAACAGATCAGCCTGGACATTCCTTAGCCGTGCAAGCCGACCTCTAGTTCGATCACCAGGGGCAACCAAGCAGGTACAAAGGTTTCTCGGAATAAAAAAAAAGGCAGGTTAAGGGAATGATGACAGACGAGTTCAAGATTCAAACCTCACTATCCAGTCCGTATACAAACAGTCATATGAATATTTAAGTTTTTTTTTCTGGTGCTAGAGTTCTAAATAACGTGATAAAATACGCAAGACCATCTGAAAGCAAGAGCAATACTATTTCCCAATTAAAGAAAAGGGCCACAACGCTTTCTGAGGTCAACGAAGTAATCCGAATCAGGAAAAAATGAACAATTACAAACCATGCCACTGGTGTTACATCTCAGCTACTCCTACCTCTGTGAGCGCCATCAAGCTATGTCGTCTACAAATATATTCCAGTTCCATGGGAGAAGCATAACTCTGCAGAAAATCTAGTGGTACATCACAAAGCACACCCTACAGTTCCAAGAATGAGAGATCATGAATTGGAAGCACAAAAGCTAGAAATAACCTATTCAATCCCCTCTGGAATTGTCATGTAGTGAAGAAAGACCAGATCTTTTTTCCGAATGATTTATTTTGCCGTTCAGAATCTTTGTCTTCCTCGTCGTCCAGATCACCCCCAAGTTCACTTCCAGATGGAGTCATAGGTACATCTTCTGGAAGAGCTTCACCTTCCACGATATCCCCATCCTCCCCAGCACCCTCTACAGAAGCGTGGGCATCGCCAACTTCAGCCTAAATGAAGACAAGGTCCCAGTTAGTTCTGGTCCTAGATTTGTTGCACACAAAAGGGCACACATCACTCAAAATGACAGATGTTTCCCAGTGCTGAAAACCTTTCATGGATGGAGTAAAAGGCAATGTCCTTATATCAGCAGTAGATGGAAGCACAAAAATGAAATAAGGTACCTGGGACTGGGAAAGCTCGTGCAATTGAGGTGCACCATAATCAGCAGATTCAGAGGCCCTCTTGCTCTCAGTGGCAGGTTCTTCAGCCTTTGAGGTTCCTTCTGTGTCATCAGCTGTAGCCTCAGTATGTTTGCCTCCTGCCTTTGCAACTTTCTTTTTGCCGGCTTGTGTTGCAGCATCAGCATTTGCACTTCGACACAATAAAATAAAAAATATCAATTGCTATGAAGATCAGGAAACAGAATGGAAGATAACCCAACCCAAACATAGAGCACAGTAAACTAGCAAAGATGCTTACACTCTGTTGCGTCTCAAATTGTAACGCTTTTCTCCTGGGCCGGCCACCGCTGTGGTAGTTTGCCGCCTCTTCTGACGCTGCCCTCCAACAGAAACACTTTCTGAATGAGCTTCACTGCCCTGTTCATCTTGTTCACTTATTGTAGCTCCAGCAAAACGCCGCTTCCTTGTACCAACACCCACAACTGAATTCCCATGACCATCATTCTTCTCAAAAGTCTCACCAAGTATTGCCTTAGCATCTTCAACTACAGCATGGACAGATCGTGTCCTTTTCACACCACCTTTTCCTCTGCCCTTCCTATGTGGTTGCCGTAGCCCTTGCTTTGATGTTTCAGGATCTGCTTCGGCAGGAGGTGCAGAGTCCTTTCCATTTTGATCAACAGAAGCAATAATGGTCTCAACTGCCATGTCATTAGTGCCATCAAATGACTGCGTTCCAAGAATATCTACAGAGTTATCAGCTACACCAGCAGAAGATTCCATTTGAATATCATCTGCTGCGTCATGCCTCTCAGACTGTTCATTCTCCATTGCTCCACTGTCAGAAGGGAGATCCTTTACAGCAAAAGAATCACGGGCCATGTCATAGACAGGAGTTGGTTCATACTCTCCAACGTTATGTGATGCTTCCTCCAGTCTTGCACCAAAAGGAACAGTATTTTCTGCTGCCTGTTGTGATGACTGCTCACCCTTTTCTCTCGGAGAAAACTTGAAAAGCCTCGAACACTTCTGTAACAAAGATAAACGACCACTGGAGTTAATAATGTTTCCTGTATCTTGAGCAATTATTGTATTGGCGTTCAATGAAAGATCATCCCCTTCAACAGCCAAAACAGGATGCTCGATTTCAGCACTGCCTTTAAGAGCCACCAAATATTCTAATCCCTCAGAAATAGAAACCCCACAGTTTTTGCACTTCTTGTACTTTTCAAATAAATCGATGAGGTTATTCATATCCCTGTTATATGCCTCTCGGCGAAGTTTCAAGCTCTTGCTCAGCGAATGAAGACTATCAATATCTCTTCTAATATCTGCCTTGTCAGCATCAAGTTTTTGTCTGTCCTCCAGCAGAACATTCCGTTCTGTTTGCAGCTCTCTTTTTTCCATTCGTATCTTCTGAATCTTAGACTCATTCAACTCAATTGCACGTTTGAGGTCGTTTTCTACAAAATCTATTTTCCTGTTTAACTCTTTTTCCTTGTCTTCTAGTTCCCTCTCTTTCCTTGCTTGTTTTTGCTCCATATCCATTTCCAGTTCATGCTGATGGAGCTGCAACTTACGCTGCAGATCAGCACGTTCTTTTTTTATATGCTCATCTATCTCCAATCGCCGAAGCGTTATATCATCATTCAAAGATTTTTCTTTGCGTTCAAGGTTCTCCTGCTGTTCCTTGTATTTTTCTTCCATCTCGAGCTTTGTATCAGTTAGTTTCTTCTCTTCAATGTCACGCCACCTTTCCAAACTCATTCTCTCATTATTCAAGTTCCTGGCCTCCTCTTCTAGGTGAGATCTCTTTTCATCTAGCTGCTCCCACTCTTCCTCAAACTTCTGCCGCTGCTTCCTCAAATCCTCAATTTCCTCAGAAAGGGAGTTGCTTCGCATTCTGTATTCCTCGATCTCCTTCTTAAGTTTTTCTATCAAAGAGCTATGGTTCTGCCTCTCTTCCTCTGTAACTTTCAGTTTATCATTCTCTTCTGATATTCTAACCTTCTCAACTTCTAATGCAGATTTGATCCTTTCAAGGTCCAATTTGCGCATCTCAAATTGTTCTCTTTCTTGATCTATTTGCCGCTTTTCTTCCAGCAACTTCTTTTCATCAATTTTCAGCGTTTGCTCCCATTTCTTCAAAGCATTAGATTTGGTATCAAGATCATTCTGCCAACTTTCCAATTTTTTCTTTTCATCATTCAATGCCTGCTCGCTTTTAGAAAGTTGAGCCCTAAATGATTTGGCATCTTTCTCCCTTTGCACCAAGTCTGATTCCTTCTGTTTTATCTTATCATCAAAAGATTTTCTCTCCCTCTCTAGTTCTAATTCAAACTCGTGTCTCTTAGATTCAAGTTCCATATGATGATCCTCGATAAGCTTCTGAAGCCCAACCTAGAACACAATGATATCAATCTATTAAAAGCAAAAAAAAAAGGAAACTGAAAAAAGAAAGCAATATAACATGTCCAAACTGTTCAGAAACTTGATTTAAAATATAAACATTCAGAACACACAACATGCTATAAGAATATATAATTTTAAAATAAAAAAATAAAAAACTGTAGATGCAAGAAGTAATATCAGATTAAGCATGATGGCAAATCAGTTATATCCAACCTCACAAGGCATGCAAAACAATACAGAAACTAATTGTGGCGCTGCATAGAGAACTCATAACATGTGCACAATCTAAAATATCAGATAACAAAATGTTAACAATATAAAAGATCAAACAACCAACTTACCGCTTGTCCTACGATAACTAAACAAACCACATAACACCCCCCCCCCCCAAAGTAAACAGTGACATCAAGTGTACCCATTTACTGATAGTAGTCCAATGAGGATCGCAAATATTGCTAGTCTACTGCACTTACTTTTTCTCTCATAATGATCTCTTCTTGCCTCTCGGCCAATTTTTTCCCCCATTCTTCTAATTCCTTACGCTTTGATTCAGCATCCTGAAAACAAATCAGAACTTCAGAAGTAAGTGGAAACCTCTCGAACTGTTAAACACCAACACATGCAATCAGATAAAAGAAGGAACGAGAAGACAAGACATCAATCATTTTGGCTACCTTCTCCTGTGATTGCAACTCATTTAGTCTTTTCTTGAAATCATCCTCTTTGTCTTTCACAGTAACTTTAGTTGCTTCCAGTGTCTTTCTTGACTCCTCCAGTTCATTTTGTTTGATCTTGAAAAGCTGATCGTTCTTATTTGCTCTCTCTTCTCTATTGTTTATAGACCTCTGCAAATCAACAAGTCTATTCTGACTTTCCTTAATCTTTTTCTCCCATTCCTTTAGTGACTCTTCTTGCTCCTTAAGTTGCTTTTCTCGTGCTTTCCGGCTAAACATGGGAAAACAATGAGATACAGCACAGTCAGTCAGACAAATGCATTGTGCAATGCATAGATAGAAACAAGATATAGACAAAATAACATACTCAGTCTCAAAATACAGTTTTTCCTTCTCCAATCTATGTTGGCGAGCCTCAACCTCTTCTAAGTCACGGTCAGCTTGTGATTTCTTGCGGTTTGCCTCTGCAAGTTTGGCATCTGCAGCATGCAGCTTTCCCTCAATCTCCAAGGATTTTTCCTCCAAATTAGCCTCAAGAGACTGAGCATCTGTTATCTTTTTCTCTGACATAAATTTAACCTCAGCTATTTCTGCACGGATCTCCCGCAAGGCTTTTTCAAGCTGCAGCATTCAACAAAAATATTAATTAAGGGAAACTAATCAACTATAAGAATCTATTGAAGACATAACCAAAATTTTATTTTCAGGATCCAATACCACTATGGTGGAAAGGCAAGTGCGGTACAATTCATGCGAAATAGACCCCTTAATGTCAGCATAATGAAAAACACCCATGACCCATGATGGGATTATAGATGATCCAATAGAACTGCAGGTGGGTAGATCCACATACTTACATCAGTTACACACTGTTTCTCAACACCCAGTGCTTTCCTCATGCTCTCCTCCCGCCTTTCATATTCTGATATAGCATTCAAATGCGCAGTTTGTTCCCGCTTCAAAATCTCCTCTTTATGCATCAATAATTGGCTAATTTCTTCAAGTTTTGCTTCCCATTCTTTCTTCTCAATCAAAAGTAGCCCCATATTATATTGATACTCATGTAGCTGCATATAGGAATTTGAAAACATGTTTATAAATATGACGATACCAACTGGAGGAGAAGTTTAAAAAATCCTTATAGTAAAAAAAAGAGGAGCATAATAACTGCCAAATAAAAAATAATGACAGAAACAGATGATAAAAAAAATGTATTTAGACAATCTATTGACATTTTTACAGTTTTTCAGTTAGCAAGGTGATAAAAATTTTAAATAACTAAGCACTACCATGATGGAATTATTTTAAAGGTGAAAAAGTTGATATTGCCCTTAAAGACTAAAGGACTTCTTTATTTCATAAAACCTTGCCTGAAACAAGAACAAAAATATTTCTTCCTTAGGGTCATTTGATAGTAGGATTAATTCTAAGAAGTGCTTCATAATACAGCATCGTTCCATCACTGACAATGTAGCAAAGTTTGTATTGCTCGTGTTAATTAAATTTGACCCCCAATTCAGTTTTTGAATCACATGCCAGTTTAAATCGATGATTTTACATCTACAGAATACTTCGTTTCTTCGATTTAGCACAGACTGACTACTTGCTATACAAATCGTCAGCTGCAGAATAACTTAACCTACTTCAGAGTCCTAGTTTCAAATCATTTAAGAATACATGAGAAGAAAAGGGTAGTCCAATAGCAGATTCAGAGGCTCCAACAGCAGACGCAAATTGTACAAACTGTGCCAAACCTCCTGCTCAAGCTCAGCGACCCTTCCTTTCCCCTTCCCCAAGGGCGCCGACGCGGCCGGAGGGCCACCACCACTCCGCTGGTTCGCCGGGGCTGGCGTCGACCACCCGGTCCATCCCTTCCCCTGCGGAGTAAACATCAAGCCTTCCTGTTCCCAATTCTTTCGCAGCTGATAAAAGAACCAAAGCGCCTCTCCCACCCTGCAACTCCACAAGCCAAGAGAACACCAAGTTACAAAACCAAACTCTTCCACCAAAACCCTAATTACCAATAAAACAGCACAAAGAAACCCTAATTATCAAGAAAACCCAACAAACCCCACACCAGGGCAGCAAGAAACCCCGGCATTACCAAGAACCAAGAGGAAGTCCACCAACAGCTTCCAAATTGGAACTATTGAACCCCAGGACAGAAACCTTCGAAATTCCAAGAAAGCCAAGAACCGAGCAAATGGAGAGAGAAAAAGATAGATCTGCCGCGAGAACGCTCACCGGGAGGTGCCCGGTCGTCTCCCGGCGGCCGGAAGCGGCGCGGAGGCTTGGGGGCGAGCGCGCGGGGCAGAAGGGACTCTGGCAGTCGCTCGAGGCGGGTCGGGCTTGGACTAGGGGGTGTCCCGTCGGTGGTGGCTGGTGCGTCGTGCGGCCAGAATTGGGAAAGGGTGGCAGCGTGGGAGTAGAGGAGAGAGAAGGGTGAAGAGGAGGGGACAACAGGGGTAGCGTGGTAAATTTCCGGCGGCTCGCTAAAAAGCGGCGCGCGGGAGGGAGCGTGCGGCGCGCAAATGACCACGATGCCCTCCTGATTTTGGGTTTTCGATGACGTGATCATTTGAGTCCGACTTTGGAGTTTGGACCCCGCCGATTGGACTATTATTTGAGGTTTAGCGAGGACATCGACGTGAGCGGATAGGACTGCCTGGCGGCTTGACAATGGGCAACCTAAAGATTTGAAAAGCGTCTGCACGGTTTAGGGGCTGTTTGGTTTCTCCCCCATATTAGTCTTACCAAATTAATTTGTGTTATCAAATCATCGATAAAAAAAATAGTGTTTAGATCGTGATCTTATCA
The DNA here is from genome assembly GCA_001602295.1 of Zoysia matrella. Taxonomy (NCBI): domain Eukaryota; kingdom Viridiplantae; phylum Streptophyta; class Magnoliopsida; order Poales; family Poaceae; genus Zoysia; species Zoysia matrella. Next base: position 65,034 of record BCLG01002193.1, read on the forward strand.
AATTAATGGTAATAAAAAAACTGTTATTTGAATCGCAGCCATACTAATATTTAGAAACAATATTAATACAACTTATGGAGTTTAAAATTTACTTTAAGTTTTTATATTAAAATATAGTCAAGAGAGATCTTATTTTATAGATTTAATTACAAAAAGTCTAATGATGAAAATGGATCATAAATCGAATATATCGTTAAGAAGATATAATTGTTCAAAGTATTTTACTCAAATATTTTAGAAATGTGTGCAACCCCTAAGAAACAGTCACGTCAGCCAAAATAACTTTGTCAATCCGAAGGAGGCTGCGGGCCAGCAATTTCCTCCCCCCTGCCGACGTCCGCGTTGGCCGTAGAATGACATTGGCGCAGTCAAATTTGAGTTGTTAATCTAAAATTTAGTAAAGACGCAAATACCTACTAAAATTTAATGAGTTTACCGATATTTAAAAAGGTAGAGAAGAGCAACAAACCAAACACATCTTTAATCTCTTCGTCCTATTTCAACTGATGTTTTAGCAATTGGAGAACAAACCAACAATGTACTCTCTTCGTCCCACTTCAAGTGTTCGAGGCTTTGAATTTTTTTGTTCCAGAGAAGCGTTGCTCTCGCGTATTGATGTGTTTCTCCTCGTGCAATAGAGACGGGAGTACTTTTTCTCTCTCTTCCTTGCCGTAGGAACCAAGCAAGCACGCGACCATGGCGCTCCTTTTCCTCCTGCCCCTTCCTCCATAGTGCCCCGTCCCTATCTCTAGCGGCGAAGTCTCGACGGCCTCCACGCAGACCACAAGGGGCCGCTCAACCTCCAGCCGACGAGCGGAGCGACCTCTCCAAGGTGGCGAGCGCCCGCTGAGCGGAGCACACTCTTCGAGGTGGTGGTCGTCGGGCAAAGTGGCGGCTCGGTGGAGTGAGCTCTCCACGGTGGTGGCTTCCGGGCGAAACGACGGCTCGGCGGATTAGCGGATCAAGCTATTCGAGTCCGGTGAGCTACAGCTTATCTGCGACGCTGCCACCACGAGCTCAGCCCCACCGCCGTTCCTCGACAGGAGCTCCGCCCCACCGCTGCAAGATCCCCCACGAGGAGCTCAACAAGGCACGGACGCGAGGAGCGGATGGGAGCCAAAAATAGTTGACAGAGAAACCGAGGAAGAAGGACGGTGAGGTAGCAACATAAAAGACTAGTTGCGTTGGTTTTCGTTTCGATGTCTAAAATGACACTTGTAATGGGATAGAGGAAGTAAGAATTTGATGGTTTGTTTGGTAGATTCTCAGACAGAATCAAAAGAGCTCTGTTTAACTTATTTTTCAGTAAAAATAATTTTTTTTTATTTTGTGAAGTGATTCAAATAAATTAAAAATTTGAGAGCTAAAAATAACATTTTTTGATTCTCCATTTAAAATAATTCAATCACACAATCACTCTCGAGAATCAATAGAGCGAATACAGAGAATCATGGGCCCTTACTCCTACCTATCCAACACTGAACAATACTCCTCTTGCTGGTCGCTGGCTCGCCGCTCACATCGGAGGCAGCTGCCTAGCTGCAGTTAGCTACAACGACGCTAGTGAGTGAATTTATTACCTGAGCAGAGCACTTCAGTTCGCCAAGACGATACATCACTTCAGTTCGCCAGGGCAGAGCACTTCAGTTCGCCAAGACGATACATTTGGTGGGACAAAATTCAAATTGAACGACGCTTTTATACTCCCTTAGTAAAGATATTACTATTGTGAACGGTCGAACATGTGCTTACGAGTACTAAGGGATATCAACCTAACAAAACCAATGTCATTGGCGTGTTACTATTTTGAAAATATGCAAACAATCTTAGTACATTTTTTCAAACTTATAGCTTATTGAGAGACCACTGACTCATAACTCTTAGTACATAAAAGATTAAAGTGCTAATAATACATATCGGGTAAAAATGGTGCAAAAAAACATTTTTATCCATCGGATCAATGATACAACTGGCAAAATAAGACAGTGTTAGATTTCGATATGACAGATGGAAGTGTTAATTTATACAATTTCACCTAATATGCATGTGCGCTAAAATTTTTTCCTACATAAAGATTACATTGCTTTATTTCTAGTTGAAATGTTTGAACTTCTAGTTAACTTCTATGAGTTTCGTGGGTTCCTAGATAAATCATCATGATGAGGAATGAAAAGTGATGGCACAAACAAAAGGCCACATTTCTATCCTCTAGCCACCTCAAATAAACAACACCGGATCAGTTATATCAGCGTCAGCAAAAGATACAGACAAACCTAAAAAAATATTGGTATTACATAATTAAGCTAACAACAGGCGACATGTTCGCGCGCATGACTTGTGATAATTGGCTGCAAGCTATGTCATGTCATCTTCTGCCGCGAAATTATTTGCTTAATAAGATGTTATTTTAGATCAAGGGTAACTGTAACCACACCACGACGGATCGATCGAAGAAGACAATCAGCACAACACAAGAAGCTTGGGGGACTCGACACGGCAACCCAACTTCCTCGAGCTCTCAAGATTATCTACTTCATCTGTTTTTAAATTAATGTCGTCATTAACTTATACAATCAATTTTAACTATTTTTTTATTAAAAAAATTCAAATATGTAAAAATTTAAATTATGATTCAAATAAATCAAATTAAATCAAAATATATAAAATTTATCAAAAAATCAAATAAAATAAATAATCAATTTTAAATTTAAAAATGAACTATAACATTAATTAAAAAATGAGGAAGTATCTCGCCAAGGACTCCTCGATCAAAACGTGTGGGGTGGGGGGGGGGGTGGGCGGGGACAACCGTCGAGTACTTTCTGCCATGCGACGTCCCGGGATGTGCACGGCACGCACGCACGCCCCCAACGAGCGGCGAACAGGTGAGGAGCGCGCCTGCCTGGCCGCCGCGAGGGGCAGAACTGTCAGACCACGAGCCGCCGCGCGCGTCGTTGGCCGGGCTGGGTTTCCGAATATTCGCGGTGCGCGTGACGCGGCGCCGCGCGTGTACTGAATGAAATACTGAATGCCCACCGCTCAACGGCTCAAGCAACGCTGCCCGTCGCTGACCTGTGGACCACGGGGCCGCTTAATCTTATAGGCTCGCGGCCGGGACGCCGTTAACGGTGACGTGCTTCGCCGCCCAGCTTTACAGCGTGGTGTCGTCGACGC